>NC_069458.1:26968767-27076267 GCF_026875155.1 Cherax quadricarinatus | reverse complement strand
GGACCATGGACAGAAAAGACAGTGGTAAGATAATGAAAAAGTCTGGGACCATGGACAGAAAAGACAGTGGTAAGATTAATGAAAAGTCTGGGACCATGGACAGAAAAGACAGTGGTAAGATAATGAAAAGTCTGGGACCATGGACAGAAAAGACAGTGGTAAGATAATGAAAAGTCTGGGACCATGGACAGAAAAGACAGTGGTAAGATAATGAAAAGTCTGGGACCATGGACAGAGAAAAGACAGTGGTAAGATAATGAAAAGTCTGGGACCATGGACACAGAAAAGGCAGTGGTAAGATAATGAAAAGTCTGGGACCATGGACACAGAAAAGGCAGTGGTAAGATAATGAAAAGTCTGGGACCATGGACACAGAAAAGGCAGTGGTAAGATAATGAAAAGTCTGGGACCATGGACAGAGAAAAGGCAGCTACTGTGGCTTTTTTCTATCCACGAGGTCACTTCCTTCCCCAGATGTGACTCTCAGAGATTATATTAAAAAAAAAATCCAAAAAACCTGAATTTTTTTCTAATATTAAGTGGTTCACGATAACGAAACTTGAAGCGAATTGTCCGTGGAGTTTTGAGGGTATGACTTGTGTTGGGTACACAGTGACGGTCTCCTGAACTAATGTGACGGTCTCCTGAACTAGTGTGACGGTCTCCTGAACTAGTGTGACGGTCTCCTGAACAGTGTGACGGTCTTCTGAACAGTGTGACGGTCTCCTGACCAGTGTGATGGTGTCCTGACCAGTGTGATGGTGTCCTGAGCAGTGTGACGGTCTCCTGAACAGTGTGACGGTCTTCTAAACAGTGTGACGGTCTCCTGACCAGTGTGATGGTGTCCTGAGCAGTGTGACGGTCTCCTGAACAGTGTGACGGTCTCCTGAACAGCGTTGGTTTCCTGAACAGTGTGACGGTCTTCTGAACAGTGTGACGGTCTTCTGAACAGTGTGACGGTCTCCTGAACAGTGTGATGGTCTCCTGAACAGTGTGACGGTCTTCTGAACAGTGTGACGGTCTTCTGAACAGTGTGACGGTCTCCTGACCAGTGTGATGGTGTCCTGAGCAGTGTGACGGTCTCGTGAACAGTGCGACGGTCTCCTGAACAGTGTGATGGTTTCCTGAACAGTGTGACGGTCTCCTGAACAGTGTGATGGTTTCCTGAACAGTGTGACGGTCTTCTGAACAGTTTGACGATCTCCTGAACTAGTGTGACGGTCTCCTGAACAGTGTGACGGTCTCCTGAACAGTGTGACGGTCTTCTGAACAGTTTGACGATCTGAGCAGTGTGACGGTCTCCTGAACAGTGCGACGGTCTCCTGAACAGTGTGACGATCTGAGCAATGTGATGGTCTCCTGAGCAGTGAGACGGTCTTCTGAACAGTGTGACGGTCTCCTGAACAGTGTGACGGTCTCCTGAGCAGTGGTTATCTTGATGGTCTCCTGGTCTGTTGACTATCGTCATAGTTTCCAGGTTATCGTAAAGGTCCCCTGACCACCTTCACAGTCTCCTGGTCTCTGTGATGGTCTCCTGGCTACCCGATTATGGTTACGGTCTTCTGGCCTCCGTGACGGTCTACTGTCTACCACAACCAACACTACTAACATCACCACCATCACTAACAAGCAGTGAACTCAACACCAGTATAACCACTAAGCACTAGCACCTTGACCGCCACTAGCACCACCTCTACCACCACTAGCACCACTTCTACCACCACTAGCACCACCTCTACCACTACTAGCCCCACCTCTACCACCACTAGCACCACCTCTACCACCACTAGCACCACCTCTACCACCACTAGCACCACTTCTACCACCACTAGCCCCACCATCACCACCACTAGCCCCCACTCTACCACCACTAGCACCACCTCTACCACCACTAGCACCACCTCTACCACCACTAGCACCACTTCTTCCATCACTAGCCCACCTATACCACACTAGCACCACCTCTACCACCACTAGCACCACTTCTACCACCACTAGCACCACCTCTGCCACCACTAGCACCACTTCTACCACCACTAGCCCCACCTCTACCACCGCTAGCCCCACCTCTACACCACTAGCACCACTTCTACCACCACTAGCCCCACCTCTACCACCACTAGCACCACCTCTACCATCACTAGCCCCACCTCTACCACCACTAGCCCACCTCTACCACCACTAGCACCACCTCTACCACCACCAGCACCACTTCTACCACCACTAGCCCCACCTCTACCACCACTAGCCCCCACCTCTACCACCACTTCCATCACTAGCCCCACCTCTGCCACCACTAGCACCACCTCTACCACCACTAGCACCACTTCTACCACCACTAGCCCCACCTCTACCACCACTAGCCCCACCTCTACCACCACCTCTACCACCACTAGCCCCACCTCTACCACCACTAGCCCCACCTCTACCACCACCTCTACCACCACTAGCACCACTTCTACCACCACAGGCAGTGGTGGGTGGGTGGTAAGAGGACACACCCGCTACCACAGACTCACAAAGGTCTGCATATTAACGACCAAAGTTGCCTTTTACCTCACAACTTACCACGGCTGGATTTCATGGTTTTAGCCCTAGGAATATTCCGGGTGTCCCTGCTGCCACCCACCTGCCACTAACTGCCTTTCAAGTGTCTGCCACTTACCGTTCGTCACCTGGGTCTTCAACCAATCTTTCCAGTCACGGCAGCTGTCAGGAAATCGGGAAGAGATTAATATTGCCCCTATATATAGAAATGAAAGAGAGAGAGAGGCACTGATTTTTAAATCAGCATCTGTATTATGTATATTCACAGATTCTGGAGGATTATTTGGAGGGAAGATTCTCCAAAGAAAGTGTATTATATATGGTGTATAATACCGAGAAATTAATGAGTAAGAAACATGGGCAGCACATAGTTACATTTATTATCGTAACGTTCCGCCTTAGCAGTAGACTTTTTCACTTGAATGCAGGTGATTATAGCACAGGAGACAGTGGAAAGGTAACTTGGAGGTGATCAGTCCCTCAGCACGGTTTTAGGGATGCGCGAAGTCGTGTTTTTTAAGGACTTCTTGAAGCTCTGTGAATATCATGTAACACTGACTCGTGTCAAGGTTTATATGAAGGAACTGACTGAAATTCAGAGAGAATGAATCCAGTTAGAGAGAAACTTACGAAATAGTGAATCTGTAGAGCATTACCACGGAGTTGATAAAACACAGTAAACAAAGTGGAAATAGATGAGTAGATATTGTTGTAGTGGCGAGGATTCGTGTAGAATTTCTCCGAGAGAAGCCGAGACAGTGAAAGTGTCCGGAGACAAGGATAAACACTCTTCCAGTGTATATTATAATGTAACTTATTACAGAAGTGTAGAATAGATGTCACTCGTAGTTGTGGGCGATATACACACGTGGTAACTAATTTACTAACATTTTTACACAAATAACTAGGACCTGCTGCAGTTAGAGTGTTTGTGAAGGTAGTCAAAGGTTGAATATTTAAAAAAGGCCAAGGATGTGGAACTGCAAATGGGTCAGTGTTCTGCAATAATTTGGGATGTAATTACCGCAATATGGAGGTACTTTAGGCATTGGACGGTGCCATTACTTATCGGTTCCCAAGTTTCAAGGTTTGTTATACTTTAGTGGTCTTTCGTTCCAGTAATTATGTAGTGATTTCACGAATCCAGTGCTACTGTGAAGCCCACATCTGGGTGTATATTATAACTAAATTACAATGGCTCGTTTCCTAGGTTACTCTGTAAAGTGGGCGATAACAGTGGTAGGGTTTTTTAATAAATTATGTAAACAACTTAGGACCGCTGCAAGAGTGTTTGTGATGTTACCTAGAGTACATAGTTCTTGACAAGGATGTAGGGCTCGATGCCTCTATAACAGTTTTTCAAGAATTAGATGTGGTACGTGGTTAAATATTAATTTACCAGTGGAGGCCAGTATATAGAGGTAATGTTATCCAAGGGTTTACAGTTCATACTCTTCCGTCCCAGCAGTGGTAGTTTTCGATCCTGGTGCTATCGGTTGCAGGGCCTTCTGCAGGATACTATAGCAGAATCCATCAGAGGCTGACCTTTCAATACCTCCTCTTTAAGTACAAAGATTTTGATAAATTTATTAGGAATAAAAAACATTGTAACTGTACTCTTGAAGCCATGTCAACAAAAGTACTTGAGAGAGTGGTGTAATACGACAGATGCGATAAACACAATTCTTACAAAAAACATTGGTGGGTTTACCATCAATGCTTAAATCAATACAATTAAGGAATAATAAAGACAGTAATAATTACCAGTGAGGTAATCAGTCCCTAAACCTAGTTCGTGCCGAACGGGCTATAGTCGGTGCAATCTCTACTATGTTGCTGTTCGCACCTACTCCAGTTAGACAATTCCTCACCTGTACAATTCTACTGTCTTCAAGTTACTAAAATTCCATTGCAAATAAAACCATTATGGAAACGTCTAAAATAAAGATACCTGTGCTTGTCAACATAACCATAATCTACACTTCAAAATACTGGAGAAGTGATTCCCAATGTTTGTACTGAAGTGACTGGTTAAGAAAGTTCCAGATTCCCAATGTTTGCACTGAAGTGACTGGTTAAGAAAGTTCCAGACAGGATACTGTGCAAAATATTTACACTAAAAATAATATAGGTATGGCAAGTACACTTAGAGGTACAGTTACTGTTTAAGTGTAGAGGTTCCAAGACTGTTCAACACCTACCAACAACAGCAGCTTGGTTGATGGTGTTGCCGGAGTAGAAAAACTCTCCATACCTGCCACAGGTATTTACTCCCTTCCTGAGTAAACCTGCCAGTAGACTCATAACTATCCTCAAGAGGACACTAGAAAAGTTTTTTTTTTGTGAAGATGTGACCAACGAGCTGTGATATTTACACCACACTGCATGTAGCGAGCACTAACAGCCTGAATGACTAAGCTGTCAACCAGGAGGCATACTTTTTCTTTCTACTTGAGGTACTTTGACTTCCAGATGTCATTAGTACCTGTCGAGGCCAAGTTAAGACGGGAGAGAGGTGATTCCTGGAAGCATTACTGGGCAGACACCAGAGAAGTTTACAACAGTGCATACTAAACACTTTAAGACTCACCCTCCTGTGGCTGCTAGCAAGAAGCATTAATCCCCGCTGTCTTCCCCCTCCTTTACTAAGATAGAAGAGAAGAGGCAGCCAGGGCGTTACCCACCCTCAGTATAATTATGTAGACATGTAGCTGGTCCCTCACTAGTCAGGGCCTCCGGTCTTGTCTCCTGGTTTCCACTTTTAGACAGACATAGCTGGTCTGTCCTCGCCCATCAAAGGTGCTCAAGACCTGTCTCCTAGCGTGCACTCTGAGGTGTAGCTGGTCTCCTCATGATGGCTGTGTGGCTTGCGGGGCCACCAGTAACAATATCCTGGTTGAGAGGTATATTACAGGCTCGTGAAGCCCTGGGAACAAGGACACGGAAATTATATATTAGATTGGCGGTATGAAGCAGAGTTGTGGGAGAGAGTAACTTGGTGACAGCAGCAACAGCGACATCAGCTGCAGTATTGCAACAGTAACAATACAAGCAAAATCAGCGACAGTAGAGCAACAATAGAAGCAACATTAGCGGCAACAACAGTAACAATAGCAGTATCAGCATCAGCAATAGCAGCAAATAAAGTAGTAGCAACAGCAGCACCAATAGCAGCAGCAGTAGCATAAAAAAACAACAGCAGCAGCGAGCAAGATCTTTGTCAGCGGCTGGTTAGGGTGTTTACTTATGATGCAAGAGCCTGGTGATCCATCAGGGGAGCGGCGACCCCGGACGCCACCGCTCCGCCTGCCACTCTGCGAGACTGGGGGTGGAGACGTGGGGGGGACTTGAAGGGTGAGTGAGAGACTTGGAGAGGGTCAGAGGGATCTGAAGGCCGAGGGAGGGTATTGAGGGAGGGGGTAGGAACCTAGTAGGGAACAGTAACGGGTCAGCAACAGGCAACAACCTCTACGTATACATTCACCTTTGATGTGTTTGAAAGTTTTCCTATTCTCGCTGCCCGGCCATGGACCAGGCTTGGCTGGTACTTGTCAGATCAACCAGGCTATTGCTGTTAGTGGCCCGCTGACCCACATACACATCATAGCTAGGTTAATCCGGCACTTGGCACTGGGCCTACATATATGCCCACTGGAAGACTTTGCGTATATCTTCTTTCATTTTTTCAATGTCTTCCACAGAGATGATTCCTCATGCTTGTTTTAGTATCCGCAACGTCTTTTGTTGCTAATGCTGGATTTTGCTTTATTTACCACTACTCTGTGTGTGCTGTTTTCTCGTGATCCAGGATTTGTCGGAGTTCAGTATCCATTTGCTAACTTTCCCTCTTACATGCAGTATTACCATCAGAGTGCAGGCACTGTACTTCCACCTCCAGAACTGTAACATTCTCACCCCTCCTTCAGAGTGCAGGTACTGTACTTTCCACCTCCAGAACTGTAACATTCTCACCCCTCCTTCAGAGTGCAGGTACTGTACTTCCCACCTCCAGAACTGTAACATCCTCACCCATCCTTCAGAGTGCAGGCACTGTACTTCTCACCTCCAGAACTAACATCCTCACCCATCCTTCAGAGTGCAGGCACTGTACTTTCCACCTCCAGAACTAACATCCTCACCCATCCTTCAGAGTGCAGGCACTGTACTTTCCACCTCCAGAACTAACATCCTCACCCATCCTTCAGAGTGCAGGCACTGTACTTTCCACCTCCAGAACTGTAACATTCTCACTCCTCCTTCAGAGTGCAGGCACTGTACTTCCCACCTCCAGAACTGTAACATTCTCACCCCTCCTTCAGAGTGCAGGCACTGTACTTTCCACCTCCAGAACTGTAACATCCTCACCCATCCTTCAGAGTGCAGGCACTGTACTTCCCACCTCCAGAACTAACATCCTCACCCATCCTTCAGAGTGCAGGCACTGTACTTCCCACCTCCAGAACTAACATCCTCACCCATCCTTCAGAGTGCAGGCACTGTACTTTCCACCTCCAGAACTGTAACATTCTCACTCCTCCTTCAGAGTGCAGGCACTGTACTTCCCACCTCCAGAACTAACATCCTCACCCATCCTTCAGAGTGCAGGCACTGTACTTCCCACCTCCAGAACTGTAACATCTTCACCCATCCTTCAGAGTGCAGGCACTGTACTACCACCTCCAGAACGGTAACATCCTCACCCATCCTTCAGAGTGCAGGCACTGTACTTCCCACCTCCAGAACTGTAACATTCTCACTCCCCTTCAGAGTGCAGGCACTGTACTTCCCACCTCCAGAACTAACATCCTCACCCATCCTTCAGAGTGCAGGCACTGTACTTCCCACCTCCAGAACTGTAACATCTTCACCCATCCTTCAGAGTGCAGGCACTGTACTTCCCACCTCCAGAACTAACATCCTCACCCATCCTTCAGAGTGCAGGCACTGTACTTCCCACCTCCAGAACTAACATCCTCACCCATCCTTCAGAGTGCAGGCACTGTACTTCCCACCTCCAGAACTAACATCCTCACCCATCCTTCAGAGTGCAGGCACTGTACTTCCCACCTCCAGAACTAACATCCTCACCCATCCTTCAGAGTGCAGGCACTGTACTACCACCTCCAGAACTGTAACATCCTCACCCATCCTTCAGAGTGCAGGCACTGTACTACCACCTCCAGAACTGTAACATTCTCACTCCTCCTTCAGAGTGCAGGCACTGTACTTCCCACCTCCAGAACTAACATCCTCACCCATCCTTCAGAGTGCAGGCACTGTACTTCCCACCTCCAGAACTAACATCCTCACCCATCCTTCAGAGTGCAGGCACTGTACTTCCCACCTCCAGAACTAACATCCTCACCCATCCTTCAGAGTGCAGGCACTGTACTTCCCGTGAGGAGGCGTACTGCCCGACTTTCATCATGGAACTTTCAGATCTCCACAGTTATGACTACTGAGGCGAGAATGACCTCCACGAGTAGTACTGGTGGTGCTAATAAGTGGTACTGACATTACCAAGTGTGTGGGGTGTATGTCTTTTACTCTCTCTCTCTCTCTCTCTCTCTCTCTCTCTCTCTCTCTCTCTCTCTCTCTCTCTCTCCATAGTTTATAATACTTGGGGAGGGGCAGATGATCCCTAGTCACTTGTACAGAGTTAACTTAAATGCCACACGCTCTCCCTCCCCTCTCTCTCTCTCTCTCTTTCTCTCTCTGTCTCCCTCTCTGTCTCTGTCTCCTGTCCTCTCTCTCTCTCTGTCTCTCTGTCTCTCTCTCTCCTCTCTCTCTCTCCTCTCTCTCTCTCTCTCTCTCTCTCTCTCTCTCTCTCTCTCTTCTCTTCTCTCTCTCTCTTCTCTCTGTCCTCTCTCTCTCTCTTTCTCTCTCTCTCTCTCTCTCTCTCTCTCCTCTCTGTCCTCTCTCTCTCTCTCTCTCTTCCTCTCTCTCTCTCTCTCTCTCTCTCTCTCCGTCTCTCTCTCACTATCTTCTCTCTCCTCTCTCGTACTCTTCTCTCTCATGCACTTTAATTACTTGGCATCTATCTTAACCGGTGATTGTACTAAGTGTTCACATATTGTAGTGGGTGAGTGTTGGTTGTTGTTTAGAGGAGGTGACGGGAGTGTGGTCAGGCGGAGGTGTTCAACAGGTTGGTGGTGGCGGTGGTACAACTCCGCTATAAAACAGCTTGATCACGGAGGTAACGAGCGCTCGGCCAGGGCTGCTGCAGCACTCTGTCAGCACCCCCGCTGCTTGTTCCCTGACTCTACTGGCCTACTTGTATGTCCTGGCGTAGCTCCTGGCACTGCATCTTAGTTTGCAAGGGTCGTGGTGTTGTTTCTGGTACCCCATGTTAGTGTGCAAGGGTCGTGGTGTTGTTTCTGGTACCCCATGTTAGTGTGCAAGGGTCGTGGTGTTGTTTCTGGTACCCCATGTTAGTGTGCAAGGGTCGTGGTGTAGTACCTGGTACATCATGTTAGCTTACAAGGATCGTGGTATAGTTCCTGGTACCTCATGTTAGTTTGCAAGGGCCGTGGGTTGTTTTATGGAACTGCTTATGTAAAGTGATGGGTGGCACTGCTTGTGAAGTGTAAAGTGATGGGTGGCACTGCTTGTGAAGTGTAAAGTGATGGGTGGCACTGCTTGTGAAGTGTAAAGTGATGGGTGGCACTGTTTGTGAAGTGTAAAGTGATGGGTGACACTGCTTGTGAAGTGTAAAGTGATGGGTGGCACCGCTTGTGAAGTGTAAAGTGATGGGTGGCACTGCTTGTGAAGTGTAAAGCGATGGGTGGCACTGCTTGTGAAGTGTAAAGTGATGGGTGGCACTGCTTGTGTAGTGTAAAGTGATGGGTGGCATTGCTTGTGAAGTGTACAGTGATGGGTGGCACTGCTTGTGAAGTGTAAAGTGATGGGTGGCACTGTTTGTGAAGTGTAAAGTGATGGGTGACACTGCTTGTGAAGTGTAAAGTGATGGGTGGCACGCTTGTGAAGTGTAAGTGATGGGTGGCACTGCTTGTGAAGTGTAAAGCGATGGGTGGCACTGCTTGTGAAGTGTAAAGTGATGGGTGGCACTGCTTGTGTAGTGTAAAGTGATGGGTGGCATTGCTTGTGAAGTGTACAGTGATGGGTGGCACTGCTTGTGAAGTGTAAAGTGATGGGTGGCACTGCTTGTGAAGTGTAAAGTGATGGGTGGCACTGCTTGTGTAGTGTAAAGTGATGGGTGGCACTGCTTGTGAAGTGTAAAGTGATGGGTGGCACTGGTTGTGAAGTGTAAAGTGATGGGTGTCACTGCTTGTGAAGTGTAAAGTGATGGGTGGCACTGGTTGTGAAGTGTAAAGTGATGGGTGGCACTGCTTGTGAAGTGTAAAGTGATGGATGTCACTTTGTCAAGATTCAGGCACACTCTTGTGCACGCCCCTCTAACACATTACTGTGCACGCCCCTCTAACACATTACTGTGCACGCCCCTCTAACACATTACTGTGCACGCCCCTCTAACACATTACTGTGCACGCCCCTTTAAGCCTTTAAACCCGTTAACCCCTTTACTTGATTGGTTAATTGGGTTTGAAGCCTATGGAGTACTCAAAAGGGTGATTAAGGCTGCATGTCCCTTGTACTCTTGCAGTCAAAAATACTTTAATCCCTAAAATAGGGACACAGTTCTTATGTATATACACTGAGTCATACACATCTTGGTGTACGTAACTTGATCACTGAGTGACATGTACGTGGCAGAATATATATGTACATAGGTAGGTCGGCAGTGTTTGAGTGGGGGAATATTAAGTGCCAGTGGGTGTAGTAGTGCCAGTGAGTGTGGTAGTGCCGGTGGGTGTGGTAGTACCAGTGGGTGTGGGAGAGCTAGTGGGTGTGGGAAGTGCCAGTGGACGTTGGAGTGCCACAAGGTGACCACACGGGGTGGTGCCTACGTTACCCCCCTCCCCCCAGTATTTACGAGCGCTATTATCACACCATTGCACAGAAGCCACAACTGTGAATGTTGACAGTTATGGCACACTCTATGAAGGTTGTTCTTGCTACTACTTAGTTATTGGTGTCACTGTGTACTGCGCCACTACCACCCACTGTGACCACCGCTCTACACACGCATGAAAGAGCCTTGGCAGGCGGTGCAAAATACATTTACTCTTCCGGGGGTCAACAAACCCACGGCCCGGTCCCAGATCAGGCTGCCTGGTTACTGGCCTGATCTATCAAGCTGTTAGTTCCCGCCGCCCGCAGTCCAACGTATGTGCCAAAACCCGGTTGATCAGGAACTGCATTGAGGAATCTGCAGAGTTCCTCTTGAAGACAGCTGGGTGATAAAATGGATGAAGGAAGGCCGTTAAAGAGTCGTAGTCCCTATACACTTCTTGTGTTCTCTCATGTCAAGGCCATTTATAATGAACCAGTTCAAGAAGAGTGCCAAAAGGTACCTGGAGGTTACCTGGAGGTTATTCCGGGGATCAACGCCCCCGCGGCCCGGTCCATGACCAGGCCTCCCGATGGATCAGGGCCTGATCAACTAGGCTGTTACTGCTGGCCGCCTAATGAATGTAGCTACAGAAAGGAAGGGGAAAGATTTATTTTTTTTAGCTAACACACATTTAAATATAAATAACTCATTTTATCTTATTTCTAATATATTATTATTTCTAGCACATTATTTCTAGCATATTATCTGGTTTATAGTATAATAATAAGGTATTAAAAGGATCCCAATGGAAATAAATCAGTCTGACTTTTTTGGGTTATTCCAGGTTCTCTACACATATGTTATCCCAGGTTCTCTACACATATGTTATCCCAGGTTCTCTACACATATGTTATCCCAGGTTCTCTACACATATGTTATCCCAGGTTCTCTACACATATGTTATCCCAGGTTCTCTACACATATGTTGCTATGTATGATAATCTATGTAACTGTATTTGTGTATACCTGAATAAACTCACTCAGTGTACTCATCGCTCCACTGCTTTTCATTGGAGGTATTCGGCACCTTTCGACAGGTTAGGTACTAGCCCCTCCAACACTTGCCAGGTGAAAAGTAGGGCTGCGAGAGTCCCCTAGCGGGGGGGGGGGAGAGAACTCCATACACTCTTCATGTAAACTCTAGGTAGACCTACTGCAAGCACTACCACTCCATCCACTGCAAGTACTACCTCCACCACTCACTGCTTGCATCACCCACCTGCAAGAACCACCACCACCCACTGAGCCCACCCGCTGTGCCAGCCCACCTACGCACACTCATGACCCTCCTTCATGATGTTTGCTGGCCCACAAAAATGGTGGGTTTGTATTGCTGTATATACTAATGGACTTTTAAATTATTGTATATTTTTGTATAATCGAAATATTATTATTATTATTATTATTATTATTATTATTATTATTATTATTATTATTAGACAATAAAACAAATTCCAGTCACGCAATAGAGCGAAAAACTAATGTGAAGGACCTGGGAGTTATAATGTCAGAGAATCTCGCTCTCAAAGATCACAATGTTTCTACCACATCTTCTAGAACACTGATAGGTATTATTATTATTATTATTATTATTATTATTATTATTATTATTGTTGTTGTTGTTGTTGTTGTTTGTTGTTGTTGTTGTTGTTATTATTATTAATTACATACACTCTTCACCACTCTCCCTTCAAGCATCTGAAATCTGCAACATCATTGTACTAGTTGATCAGACATGTGACGTGGGTTATTCATTATAAGGAGAGGTGACGACTCAATCCTCCGTCTGTTATTTGGGCCCCTGGTCTGGTCAGAGCTGCGGTTACCAGGTCCAGAGTGGGGCAGGTGATTGGTGGACCTGTGGTCTTCGGGTAGCCAGTGGGTAGACCTGTGGATCCTGGTCGTCTGTGGCCCACCAGGGGTGAGGTTAGGTTAGGTAAGGTTTGTCAGGAAACAGGACAAGTGTTTCCTGACGCGGGGTTTAGTCATATGATGACCCGCAGCTAGAGCTTTTGGTCATCTGACCGAGGCCTTCCACTGGCTTACCGATCCACCCCCTTTAAAAATTATGGTTAGGATTATAATCATTATTGATGTTATAATATGCTACCAGGGGTATTGTTAGGTTAGACACATATGCAACAGTTAGACAACTTTATTCCGAAACGTTTCGCCTACACAGTAGGCTTCTTCAGTCGAATACAGAAAGTAGACAGGAACAGTAGAGATGTGAAGACGATGTAATCAGTCCATCACCCTTGTAGTCGTAGAATTTGAGGTTGTCAGTCCCTCGGCCTGGAGAAGTTCAGTTCCATAGTCAGGAACTATCTGAAGATCAAGCGACAGTGCGGAGACTTAAATACTGTCGGAAGGAGAGGTGCAGAGTAGTAGTAGTAGTAGTAGTAGTAGTAGTAGTAGTAGTAATGAGAATGTAGCCACTGAGAGGTCATGTCCCTTGATGTTTACCAGGGGTATTGTTGATGAACAAGTGATTTTGGGTGGCCCACTTCTGTAAACAAAACTATACCTGAAGAGTTAGACACATGTACAACATCTATACAGATTCACCCCTCAAGGGAGGTTCCTTGATGCTGGTGAGGGGCTCTTGATCTAGGGAATTGGATTTGTGCTCAGGTTCCCTGAATTAAGCCTGAATACCTTCCATCCCCCCCCCTTAAGCGCTGTATAATCCTACGGGTTTAGTGCTCCCCATGATTATAATAATAATAATATACAAATTCAAGGACGTAATGGGAAGACTGTAGAAGTTTATACAAATTACAAGGTAATCAGTCCCTGAGCCTCGGAGTTGGTGAGACATTGTGTCTTGGAGAATCCAAAACACACTTAATATTGTATACCATTCATATGTACAAGACTGAACCTGGCTGCTACAGTGTTGCTTTCTAAATGTACCTGTCGACGTTCATTTTATGATGGAAGGTCATGGAGGTAGCCAGGCCTCACTGATTTGTGTGTAGAGAGTCGAGTCCTGGCTCCTGGCCACCAGCAACAACAGTAACAGCAGTAACAACGACAATAACAGCAGTAACAACAACAGTAACAGCAGTAACAGCAACAGTAACAACTGTAACAGCAGTAACAACAACTGTAACAGCAGCAACAACAACTGTAACAACAGTAACAGCAGTAACAACAGCTGTAACAGCAGTAACAACAACTGTAACAGCAGTAACAACAACTGTAACAGCAGTAACAACAACTGTAACAGTAGCAACATCAGTAACAGCAGCAGCAGCAGCGGCGGCTTGTTAAGAGCCCGGGAGGAAGGGGCCTGGACCAGCCTCCCTCTCGCCGCCTATTTTGATTCCAGCGCATAAAACACCCTCGTAAACTGGAAATCATAGCAAGAAGATGCGTTTTAAGCGTTTTACACCCTCGTAAGTGGCCTCGCTAGGGCTGGGAATAGCCGTCAAAATGGTTTTCTGCGTTGTTTACTGGAGAGAAATGAGCCATTGAGGGAGTGGTATATCAAGTATGCATGGAGAGAGAGAGGAGCTGGGTCATCTCCCCTGACAGCTGTCACTCAACCCCCAGCGGGTTTTTTTTCGCCCGTTCACCTCCTCTACAGGTGGTTCCCGCCTCCCACCTCCCGGTGGACCCTCTCAACACCTTCTCCGGGTATATGGTGAGTTGTTTTTTTCAAGCCTGGTGGACTGGACACATCGACTTAAGGCTGAAGGGATTTAAGTTCACGCTCCAGCCGACATCTACCACTGACTGTCTGTCAGATCATAGTATCAGTAAGGCACTCCTACGCCATGTCGGTCAAAATATTTCATGAGATGCTCTGAAGAGGGGCGCGCATCGTCACGGTACAACTGTTGCTTCCATTATACTCTCCACCTTCGCTAGTCTCAGACCAAAATTAGGCACATGTGCAACATCTGGGTATCTTTATTGGTAGACGTTTCGCCATCCAGTGGCTTAATCAATACAAATTCAAGGACATAACTAGAAGAAAGTAGAACTGTATACAGAAGATGTGGTTATGAGTCCTTCAGTCTTGGAGTTCGTGAAGATCACCGTAGTAGTCTAGAATCTTCGCACTCATCACCAACTTCAAGACTGAGGGACTGATTACCTCATCTTTTGTATATAGTTCTACTGTCTTCACATTATGTCCTAGATTTTTGTACTGATAAAGTCACTGGATGGCGAAACGTCTACAATAAAGGTGGACATGTGTCTAATTTTCATCTTGTCGGTACTGTATACCATTCACGTACAATCTGAGATGAACCGTACTAAACCGTTAGTACATCCTACCCCTGCAGTGCTGTATGACTCTTGTGGGTTTAGCGCTTAGTTATGATTATACTAATTCCTTACTTCCAGTGTCAGTATTCCTGTTACGATTCATAAACGCATTTCTTTCAGTTCTTAAGGTGAGGCTTCATTTCTTTCAGTTCTTAAGGTGAGGCTTCATTTCTTTCAGTTCTTAAGGTGAGGCTTCATTTCTTTCAGTTCTTAAGGTGAGGCTTCATTTCTTTCAGTTCTTAAGGTGAGGCTTCATTTCTTTCAGTTCTTAAGGTGAGGCTTCAGTTCTTAAGGTGAGGCTTCAGTTCTTAAGGTGAGGCTTCATTTCTTTCAGTTCTTAAGGTGAGGCTTCATTTCTTTCAGTTCTTAAGGTGAGGCTTCATTTCTTTCAGTTCTTAAGGTGAGGCTTCATTTCTTTCAGTTCTTAAGGTGAGGCTTCATTTCTTTCAGTTCTTAAGGTGAGGCTTCAGTTCTTAAGGTGAGGCTTCAGTTCTTAAGGTGAGGCTTCATTTCTTTCAGTTCTTAAGGCGAGGCTTCATTTCTTTCAGTTCTTAAGGTGAGGCTTCATTTCTTTCAGTTCTTAAGGTGAGGCTTCATTTTTTTCAGTTCTTAAGGTGAGGCTTCATTTCTTTCAGTTCTCAAGGTGAGGCTTCATTTCTTTCAGTTCTTAAGGTGAGGCTTCATTTTTTTCAGTTCTTAAGGTGAGGCTTCATTTCTTTCAGTTCTTAAGAGGCTTCATTTCTTTCAGTTCTTAAGGTGAGGCTTCATTTCTTTCAGTTCTTAAGAGGCTTCATTTCTTTCAGTTCTTAAGGTGAGGCTTCATTTCTTTCAGTTCTTAAGAGGCTTCATTTCTTTCAGTTCTTAAGGTGAGGCTTCATTTCTTTCAGTTCTTAAGAGGCTTCATTTCTTTCAGTTCTTAAGGTGAGGCTTCATTTCTTTCAGTTCTTAAGGTGAGGCTTCATTTCTTTCAGTTCTTAAGGTGAGGCTTCATTTCTTTCAGTTCTTAAGGTGAGGCTTCATTTCTTTCAGTTCTTAAGGTGAGGCTTCAGTTCTTAAGGTGAGGCTTCATTTCTTTCAGTTCTTAAGGTGAGGCTTCATTTCTTTCAGTTCTTAAGGTGAGGCTTCAGTTCTTAAGGTGAGGCTTCAGTTCTTAAGGTGAGGCTTCATTTCTTTCAGTTCTTAAGGTGAGGCTTCATTTCTTTCAGTTCTTAAGGTTAGGCTTCATTTCTTTCGGTTCTTAAGGTGAGGCTTCATTTCTTTCAGTTCTTAAGGTGAGGCTTCATTTCTTTCAGTTCTTAAGAGGCTTCATTTCTTTCAGTTCTTAAGGTGAGGCTTCATTTCTTTCAGTTCTTAAGAGGCTTCATTTCTTTCAGTTCTTAAGGTGAGGCTTCATTTCTTTCAGTTCTTAAGAGGCTTCATTTCTTTCAGTTCTTAAGGTGAGGCTTCATTTCTTTCAGTTCTTAAGGTGAGGCTTCAAATAGTTCTTCTACCATTCTTCTTTGTATAGGACTGATGAAGTCAATGTCTGGCGAAACGTTTTCACGATACCCAAGTGTTGTACATGTGTCTCGTCAACTTAAACCATTTATGTACTTTCCCTCCTGCAGAGACCCTCTTCAGCAAAAATATATAAATAAATTCTTCTGAGTTTATATATTAATGTGGATTTTTATTGAGCATTGAGAAGTTTGTATTGCTCTTTCGTTATTCTGACAATTGAGACGTAAGTGGCATGTAGAGCGTAAGATGCAGCAGTTGTAGGTTGCTACGACTGCCTGACTCACCTGTCGTAGGTGGTTACGACTGCCTGACTCACCTGTCGTAGGTGGTTACGACTGCCTGACTCACCTGTCGTAGGTGGTTACGACTGCCTCACTCACATGTCGTAGGTTGCTACGACTGCCTCACTCACTTGTCGTAGGTGGCTACGCCTGCCTCACTCACCTGTCGTAGGTGGTTACGACTGCCTGACTCACCTGTCGTAGGTGGTTACGACTGCCTGACTCACCTGTCGTAGGTGGTTACGACTGCCTCACTCACATGTCGTAGGTTGCTACGACTGCCTCACTCACCTGTCGTAGGTGGCTACGCCTGCCTCACTCACCTGTCGTAGGTGGTTACGACTGCCTGACTCACCTGTCGTAGGTGGTTACGACTGCCTGACTCACCTGTCTGCAGTATATAAGCCTCCTCTTCGCGTATATGCTGTATTCTTAACGAGATTGATGGACTGATTACATCGACTCCAGGCTGAGGGACTGATAACCTCAAACTACTCCTGATATTTCGTCAGTATCAATACCCAAGTGTCGCACATGTGTCTAATTTATCAACTTGTTGGTTCTCTGAACCATTTGTCGACACAATATAAGAATATTTTATTGATGACATGTACCGTCACGAATGAGTTCTTCAGTCGTGGCGTCTTATGTGTGGTAGCGCAGGTCGTTTTGTAATATTTTTGAGCGGATGTTTTCTACTGAATGGTAAGAAAAAAGTTGGAGGATGAGGGAGGGAGGCGCAGGTGGCACTCTATGGAGGCGCAGGTGGCACTCTCTGGCTAGTATATAATAAGCCGTCTTGGTGTTCCTTGTCCAGCGAGTCTCATCTCTGGCAACTTCCTCTCACGGTGTCCAGTTGCTACAACACTCAGGGCCACATCTAGCTTCAAATGTTAGCTTTTAGTGGAGTCTGTGAGAGTTCAGGTGTGTGTTGGGGTCCAACTCAGTCAATGTGGCACCTTAGAGGTCATTCTGGCACGTTGGAAGTGATTATGACACCTTCAGAGTGCCGGGGCCACCGCCCCCCTTCCAACATTTATTTCATACTTATATTTTTCTGTGGCGCAGATTAAGTGGTTTTGCTCCTTAGGTAAGTGTAGTTTACAGGTGGAGGCGTTAAGTAGTGTGGACACAGGTGGTCTTGAGGCCAGCTAATGGTTCGATGCTTTTACCGTGGTCCCTGCCCAGTAGACCACACCTGGTGTTGAACTGTGTTGCCTAACACACCCACCCACCCGCCCTATTCCTCCACCTCCCCGCCCACTACCATCACCGCCCACCATCAACTCCCGCCGTCGCCACCACCACCACCAGTGCCACCGCTATAACGTCTGTGCCGCCATATGGCTGAGGGACTGACCACCGCAGATTACCTCTGTACATCTTCCATTGTCTCCAACATTATTCTCTGTATTGGACTGATAAAGCCACTGGGTGTTGAAACATCTGCACATTGTACCTAAGTGTTGCATCTGCAACGAAGAATAAAGCAAACTTGAATCAGTAGATTGTAAGGCTAATGTGGGGCCCGGATGTGATTTCACACAACATCTCATCTTCAAGGATCGTAACACTGTCACAGTCACAACCTCAAGTAATAGGTTGGATAACTAGAATCTTCAAAACGTGAGATGCTAAGCCAGTGGTGATACTCTTCGTCACTTGTTCTCTCTAGGCTGGAGTACTGCTGTACTCTTTAACAGCTCCGTTCAAAGCAGGAGACATTACAGACCTAGAGAATGTGCAGAGAACTTTCAGTTTTCGCATAAATTCAGTCAACCACTTAATAGGAACGTTTTAAGTCTCTAGATCTCTACTCCTTGGAACGTAGGCGAGAAAGGTATCTCATAATCTATGCCTGGAAAATTCTAGGATCAGTCTTCAATTTGAGCATACACACACACACACACATGTGTGTGGTTACACGAGTCGATTCATAGCTCCTGACCCTGCCTCTTCGCTAGTCGCTACTAATGCACTCTTTCCTTGCTCCAAGAGCTTTATCTGTGTGTGTGTGCGCTCACCCAGTTGTGGTTGCAGGGGTCGATTCATAGCTCCTGATCCCGTCTCTTCACTGGTCGCTACTAGCCCACTCTCTCCCTGCTCCATGAGCTTTATCATACCTCTCCTTGTGTGTGTGTGTAGTCACCTAGTCCCCTAATTGTGGTTGCAGGGGTTGATTCACAGCGCCTGGCCCCAGTGTGAGGGAGAGAGTGTGTGTGTACTCACCTAATTGTGGTTGCAGGGGTTGATTCACAGTGCCTAGCCCCAGTGTGAGGGAGAGAGAGTGTGTGTGTACTCACCTAATTGTGGTTACAGGGGTTGATTCACAGCGCCTGGCCCCAGTGTGAGGGAGAGAGAGAGAGAGAGTGTGTGTACTCACCTAATTGTGGTTGCAGAGGGTCGATTTATAGCACCTGGCCCAGTGTGTGTGTGAGAATGTACTCGCCTAATTGTGGTTCCAGGGGTCGATTCACAGCTCCTGGCCTCGGTGTATGTGTGTGTGAGAGTATGTGTACTCATTTGTGGCTGCAGGGGTCAATTCACAGCTCCTGGCCCCTGTGTGTGTGTGTGTGTGTGTGTGTGCGTGCAGTGGTTGCATGCCTGCGTATTGCCAGTGATTGTGTGATGGTGTTGTATATGCGTCACCTGGGCGGCGATGCGTTCCGTCCGCACCATTGAACCAGGGCCAAGAGAGTGAAGCCATTAGGGTGTCTGCTCCCCCTCCTCCCCCACTACTACTACGCCTGTATCCCCGCCCGCACGCCCACGCGATAACCACCCATACCAGGGGCACCACTAGGACGGTAATAGTGCAAGGGGGAGCCTTTTCTCACCCATCACTACACACGCGCCCCTCCCTCTTCCATTCCTCTCCCTCGCTTTATTCCTTTCCTTCCTTCTTTCCTACCTACCTACCTACCTACCTATCTACCTGCCTACCTACCTACCTACCTGCCTACCTACCTACCTACCTACCTACCTACCTACCTACCTACCTACCTACCTACCTACCTACCTTCCTTCCTTCCTTCCTTCCTTCCTTCCTTCCTTCCTTCCTTCCTTTCTTTAACAGGTACGAGGAACATGATAGACTGGATAACTAGAATCTTAAAAGCAAGAACTGCCAAGCTACTGTTCTCTCCAGGCTGGAATATTGCTGTATGCTGTTTCACCAGACGAGCCTGGCCCATGGCCGGGCTCCGGGAGTAGAAAGTCTGTAGAAACTCATCAAAGGTATATAAAAGGATAATAAGAACTTTCACTTCAAGTACTGCTTGGCGTTACATAAAAAGGGATCACCTAGAACCCTTTGGCTGGAAAGCACAATGCGGTACAACAACCACCAGGAGGACTTGGCGCCGGGACGTTTCATCACTTCCCTGCCAAACGTGACGTAGTATCTCACCTAACTTATTGTTCTCTTCAAGCGAGAACATAAGTTCCTCAGTCGATGACTAACAGGACTGTGCTTTGTATCTTGGAATGTGTGTGCGGCTAATAGTAACAGCCTGGATCCTCCAGGTGGCCTGGTGTGGGAGCGGCCCCCGGGGGCGTTGATCCTTGGAAGCATCCTTCAGGTATCCTTCAGACATCCACTGAAAGCAGGAGAAAAATAGGAGCTTAAAAAATATATATTTAATGCCCACATAGAACCAATGAAGTATTTAAACTACCTGGAGAGGGTTTTGGGGGTCAACGCCCCCGCGGTCCGGTCTGAGACCAGGCCTCATGGTGGATCAGGGTCTGATCAACCAGGCTGTTACTGCTGGGCGCACGCAAACTGACGTACGAACCACAGCGAAGGACTCAGTGCCAAACCTACACATTACAATAACAAGGTGAGAGATGCGGGCGGAAGTGTAAAATAAATCTTTTGATAAGCATAGGAGCCACTGGCACAATAAGAGAGCGCTATGTCAACATCCATGGACCTTCAGTATTCAAGTTGATGCTTGTTGATGTCAGAAGAATTGATGGAAGAAGTGTAGAGATTTTCAAGAGGAAATTGACTCACTACCTCTGCGGAGTGCCGGATCAACCAGGCTGTAATGAATATATGGGCTAGCTGGCCGCTATCAGTAACAGTTTGGTTGACCAGGCAAGCACCTCACAATCCTGGTCCAGGGCCGTCTTCCTGGAGGGTATTCCGGGGGTCAATGCCCCCGCGGTCCAGTCTTGGCCAGGCCTCCGGGTGGGTCAGGGTCTGATCAACTAGGCTGTTATTGCTGGTTGTACATAGTCTAACGTACGAACCGCAGACTTGCTGATCGGGTATATTAAAGGTAATCTCTTAGCCTGGTTATAAACCAGGCTTGTTGGTTTGATTGCTAAACCAGCGCCTGCTGTATCCAGCTTACAATACCTGTATGTATGGTACACAATACCGACAAGGTGAAGCATTAAGACACGTGCAACATCTGGGTATCTTTATTTGTAGACGTTTCGCCATCCAGTGACTTTATCAATACAAATACAAGGACATAATGTGAAGACTGTAGAATTACATACAAGAGATGAGGTAATCAGTCCCTCAGCTTGAAGTTGGTGGAAAGTCGTGAGATTCTTCAAGACTACGGTGGTCTTCACCATCTCCAAGACTGAGGGACTGATTACCCCATTTCTTGTATGTAGTTCTACAGTCTTCACATTATGTACTTGTATTTGTACTGATAAAGCCACTGGATGGCCAAACGTCTACACTAAAGATACCCAGATGTTGTACATGTGTCTTAAGTCTTCACCCAACTTGTACTTGGCGGCCTTGTGTTGCCAAACTTTGTAGGATGATATCAATAAAATGAGAACGAGTTACAAGCTAGAAGCGTATGTTAAATGTGGCAAGACTGAGGCGCTGATGGCCCGGCTCTGGCATAGAGCCAAAGTGCCAACGTGTGGCAAAAAATGGGACGCAACCCACGCCTGTAATGACATCAAGTCAGTGCCAGGAAGTGCCGCTCCCAGGAAGCACTGGATACCTACCCAAATTCTGTATTAAAGACGCATACACACGTATCGTTTTTTTTAATGAAAAATATCATTAATCTCATTGAGAACTTGAGCAAAATTATAAGGCCTCCCTCCTTCCCTTGGTCAGTATCTGTTAGACTAGGCCTCCCTCCTTCCCTTGGTCAGTATCTGTTAGACTAGGCCTCTCTCCTTCCCTTGGTCAGTATCTGTTAGACTAGGCCTCCCTCCTTCCCTTGGTCAGTATCTGTTAGACTAGGCCTCTCTCCTTCCCTTGGTCAGTATCTGTTAGACTAGCCTCCCTCCTTCCCTTGGTCAGTATCTGTTAGACTAGGCCTCCCTCCTTCCCTTGGTCAGTATCTGTTAGACTAGGCCTCCCTCCTTCCCTTGGTCAGTATCTGTTAGACTAGGCCTCCCTCCTTCCCTTGGTCAGTATCTGTTAGACAGGCCTCCCTCCTTCCCTTGGTCAGTATCTGTTAGACTAGGCCTCCTCCTTCCCTTGGTCAGTATCTGTTAGACTAGGCCTCCCTCCTTCCCTTGGTCAGTATCTGTTAGGCAAGGCCTCCCTCCTTCCCTTGGTCAGTATCTGTTAGGCAAGGCCTCTCTCCTTCCCTTGGTCAGTATCTGTTAGGCAAGGCCTCCCTCCTTCCCTTGGTCAGCCTCTGTTAGGCAAGGCCTCTCTCCTTCCCTTGGTCAGCCTCTGTTAGGCAAGGCCTCTCTCCTTCCCTTGGTCAGCCTCTGTTAGGCAAGGCCTCTCTCCTTCCCTTGGTCAGCCTCTGTTAGGCAAGGCCTCTCTCCTTCCCTTGGTCAGCCTCTGTTAGCAAGGCCTCTCTCCTTCCCTTGGTCAGCCTCTGTTAGGCAAGGTCTCTCTCCTTCCCTTGGTCAGTATCTGTTAGGCAAGGCCTCTCTCCTTCCCTTGGTCAGCATCTGTTAGGCAAGGCTTCCCTCCTTCCCTTGGTCAGCCTCTGTTAGGCAAGGCCTCTCTCCTTCCCTTGGTCAGCCTCTGTTAGGCAAGGCCTCTCTCCTTCCCTTGGTCAGCCTCTGTTAGGCAAGGCCTCTCTCCTTCCCTTGGTCAGCCTCTGTTAGGCAAGGTCTCTCTCCTTCCCTTGGTCAGTATCTGTTAGGCAAGGCCTCTCTCCTTCCCTTGGTCAGCCTCTGTTAGGCAAGGCCTCTCTCCTTCCCTTGGTCAGCCTCTGTTAGGCAAGGCCTCTCTCCTTCCCTTGGTCAGCCTCTGTTAGGCAAGGCCTCTCTCCTTCCCTTGGTCAGCCTCTGTTAGGCAAGGTCTCTCTCCTTCCCTTGGTCAGTATCTGTTAGGCAAGGCCTCTCTCCTTCCCTTGGTCAGCCTCTGTTAGGCAAGGCCTCTCTCCTTCCCTTGGTCAGCCTCTGTTAGGCAAGGCCTCTCTCCTTCCCTTGGTCAGCCTCTGTTAGGCAAGGCCTCTCTCCTTCCCTTGGTCAGCCTCTGTTAGGCAAGGTCTCTCTCCTTCCCTTGGTCAGTATCTGTTAGGCAAGGCCTCTCTCCTTCCCTTGGTCAGCCTCTGTTAGGCAAGGCTCTCTCCTTCCCTTGGTCAGCCTCTGTTAGGCAAGGCCTCTCTCCTTCCCTTGGTCAGCCTCTGTTAGGCAAGGCCTCTCTCCTTCCCTTGGTCAGCCTCTGTTAGGCAAGGCCTCTCTCCTTCCCTTGGTCAGCCTCTGTTAGGCAAGGTCTCTCTCCTTCCCTTGGTCAGCCTCTGTTAGGCAAGGTCTCTCTCCTTCCCTTGGTCAGTATCTGTTAGGCAAGGCCTCTCTCCTTCCCTTGGTCAGCCTCTGTTAGGCAAGGCCTCTCTCCTTCCCTTGGTCAGCCTCTGTTAGGCAAGGCCTCTCTCCTTCCCTTGGTCAGCCTCTGTTAGGCAAGGCCTCTCTCCTTCCCTTGGTCAGCCTCTGTTAGGCAAGGCCTCTCTCCTTCCCTTGGTCAGCCTCTGTTAGGCAAGGTCTCTCTCCTTCCCTTGGTCAGCCTCTGTTAGGCAAGGCCTCCCTCCTTCCCTTGGTCAGTATCTGTTAGGCAAGGTCTCTCTCCTTCCCTTGGTCAGCCTCTGTTAGGCAAGGCTTCCCTCCTTCCCTTGGTCAGTATCTGTTAGGCAAGGTCTCTCTCCTTCCCTTGGTCAGCCTCTGTTAGGCAAGGCTTCCCTCCTTCCCTTGGTCAGTATCTGTTAGGCAAGGTCTCTCTCCTTCCCTTGGTCAGCCTCTGTTAGGCAAGGCTTCCCTCCTTCCCTTGGTCAGTATCTGTTAGGCAAGGTCTCTCTCCTATCCCTTGGTCAGCCTCTGTTAGGCAAGGCCTCCCTCCTTCCCTTGGTCAGCCTCTGTTAGGCAAGGCCTCCCTCCTTCCCTTGGTCAGTATCTGTTAGGCAAGGCCTCCCTCCTTCCCTTGGTCAGTATCTGTTAGGCAAGGTCTCTCTCCTTCCCTTGGTCAGTATCTGTTAGGCAAGGTCTGGTCAGTATCTGTTAGGCAAGGTCTCTCTCCTTCCCTTGGTCAGTATCTGTTAGGCAAGGCCTCCCTCCTTCCCTTGGTCAGTATCTGTTAGGCAAGGCCTCCTTCCCTTGGTCAGCCTCTGTTAGGCAAGGCCTCTCTCCTTCCCTTGGTCAGCCTCTGTTAGGCAAGGCCTCCCTCCTTCCCTTGGTCAGCCTCTGTTAGGCAAGGCCTCTCTCCTTCCCTTGGTCAGCCTCTGTTAGGCAAGGCCTCCCTCCTTCCCTTGGTCAGCCTCTGTTAGGCAAGGCCTCCCTCCTTCCCTTGGTCAGTATCTGTTAGGCAAGGTCTCTCTCCTTCCCTTGGTCAGTATCTGTTAGGCAAGGTCTCTCTCCTTCCCTTGGTCAGTATCTGTTAGGCAAGGCCTCCCTCCTTCCCTTGGTCAGTATCTGTTAGGCAAGGCCTCCCTCCTTCCCTTGGTCAGTATCTGTTAGGCAAGGCCTCCCTCCTTCCCTTGGTCAGTATCTGTTAGGCAAGGTCTCTCTCCTTCCCTTGGTCAGCCTCTGTTAGGCAAGGCCTCCCTCCTTCCCTTGGTCAGTATCTGTTAGGCAAGGCCTCTTTCCTTCCCTTGTCAGCCTCTGTTAGGCAAGGCCTCCCTCCTTCCTTGGTCAGTATCTGTTAGGCAAGGTCTCTCTCCTTCCCTTGGTCAGCCTCTGTTAGGCAAGGCCTCTCTCCTTCCCTTGGTCAGTATCTGTTAGGCAAGGTCTCTCTCCTTCCCTTGGTCAGCCTCTGTTAGGCAAGGCCTCCCTCCTTCCCTTGGTCAGTATCTGTTAGGCAAGGCCTCTCTCCTTCCCTTGTCGCCTCTGTTAGGCAAGGCCCCTCCTTCCCTTGGTCAGTATCTGATAGGCAAAGGCCTCTCTCCTTCCCTTGTCAGCCTCTGTTAGGCAAGGCCTCCCTCCTTCCCTTGGTCAGTATCTGTTAGGCAAGGCCTCTCTCCTTCCCTTGTCAGCCTCTGTTAGGCAAGGCCTCCCTCCTTCCCTTGTCAGCCTCTGTTAGGCAAGGCCTCCCTCCTTCCCTTGGTCAGTATCTGTTAGGCAAGGCGTCTCTCCTTCCCTTGTCAGCCTCTGTTAGGCAAGGCCTCCCTCCTTCCCTTGGTCAGTATCTGTTAGGCAAGGCTTCCCTCCTTCCCTTGGTCAGCCTCTGTTAGGCAAGGCCTCCCTCTTTCCCTTGGTCAGCCTCTGTTAGGCAAGGCCTCCCTCCTTCCCTTGGTCAGCCTCTGTTAGGCAAGGCCTCCCTCCTTCCTTTGGTGGTCAGCCTCTGTTAGGCAAGGCCTCTCTCCTTCCCTTGGTCAGCCTCTGTTAGGCAAGGCCTCTCCCCTTCCCTTGGTCAGCCTCTGTTAGGCAAGGCCTCTCTCCTTCCTTTGGTGGTCAGCCTCTGTTAAGCAAGGCCTCTCTCCTTCCCTTGTTCAGCCTCTGTTAAGCAAGGCCTCTCTCCTTCCCTTGGTCAGCCTCTGTTAGGCAAGGCCTCTCTCCTTCCCTTGGTCAGCCTCTGTTAGGCAAGGCCTCTCTCCTTCCCTTGGTCAGCCTCTGTTAGGCAAGGCCTCTCTCCTTCCCTTGGTCAGCCTCTGTTAGGCAAGGCCTCTCTCCTTCCCTTGGTCAGCCTCTGTTAGGCAAGGCCTCTCTCCTTCCCTTGGTCAGCCTCTGTTAGGCAAGGCCTCCCTCCTTCCCTTGGTCAGCCTCTGTTAGGCAAGGCCTCTCTCGTTCCTTTGGTGGTCAGCCTGTTAGGCAAGGCCTCTCTCCTTCCCTTGGTCAGCCTCTGTTAGGCAAGGCCTCTCTCCTTCCCTTGGTCAGCCTCTGTTAGGCAAGGCCTCTCTCCTTCCTCTCTCCTTCCCTTGGTCAGCCTCTGTTAGGCAAGGCTTCTCTCCTTCCCTTGCTCAGCCTCTGTTAGGCAAGGCCTCCCTCCTTCCCTTGGTCAGCCTCTGTTAGGCAAGGCCTCCCTCCTTCCCTTGGTCAGTATCTGTTAGGCAAGGTCTCTCTCCTTCCCTTGGTCAGTATCTGTTAGGCAAGGTCTCTCTCCTTCCCTTGGTCAGTATCTGTTAGGCAAGGCCTCCCTCCTTCCCTTGGTCAGTATCTGTTAGGCAAGGCCTCCCTCCTTCCCTTGGTCAGTATCTGTTAGGCAAGGCCTCCCTCCTTCCCTTGGTCAGTATCTGTTAGGCAAGGTCTCTCTCCTTCCCTTGGTCAGCCTCTGTTAGGCAAGGCCTCCCTCCTTCCCTTGGTCAGTATCTGTTAGGCAAGGCCTCTTTCCTTCCCTTGTCAGCCTCTGTTAGGCAAGGCCTCCCTCCTTCCCTTGGTCAGTATCTGTTAGGCAAGGTCTCTCTCCTTCCCTTGGTCAGCCTCTGTTAGGCAAGGCCTCTCTCCTTCCCTTGGTCAGTATCTGTTAGGCAAGGTCTCTCTCCTTCCCTTGGTCAGCCTCTGTTAGGCAAGGCCTCCCTCCTTCCCTTGGTCAGTATCTGTTAGGCAAGGCCTCTCTCCTTCCCTTGTCAGCCTCTGTTAGGCAAGGCCTCCCTCCTTCCCTTGGTCAGTATCTGATAGGCAAGGCCTCTCTCCTTCCCTTGTCAGCCTCTGTTAGGCAAGGCCTCCCTCCTTCCCTTGGTCAGTATCTGTTAGGCAAGGCCTCTCTCCTTCCCTTGTCAGCCTCTGTTAGGCAAGGCCTCCCTCCTTCCCTTGTCAGCCTCTGTTAGGCAAGGCCTCCCTCCTTCCCTTGGTCAGTATCTGTTAGGCAAGGCCTCTCTCCTTCCCTTGTCAGCCTCTGTTAGGCAAGGCCTCCCTCCTTCCCTTGGTCAGTATCTGTTAGGCAAGGCTTCCCTCCTTCCCTTGGTCAGCCTCTGTTAGGCAAGGCCTCCCTCTTTCCCTTGGTCAGCCTCTGTTAGGCAAGGCCTCCGTCCTTCCCTTGGTCAGCCTCTGTTAGGCAAGGCCTCCCTCCTTCCTTTGTGGTCAGCCTCTGTTAGGCAAGGCCTCTCTCCTTCCCTTGGTCAGCCTCTGTTAGGCAAGGCCTCTCCCCTTCCCTTGGTCAGCCTCTGTTAGGCAAGGCCTCTCTCCTTCCTTTGGTGGTCAGCCTCTGTTAAGCAAGGCCTCTCTCCTTCCCTTGTTCAGCCTCTGTTAAGCAAGGCCTCTCTCCTTCCCTTGGTCAGCCTCTGTTAGGCAAGGCCTCTCTCCTTCCCTTGGTCAGCCTCTGTTAGGCAAGGCCTCTCTCCTTCCCTTGGTCAGCCTCTGTTAGGCAAGGCCTCTCTCCTTCCCTTGGTCAGCCTCTGTTAGGCAAGGCCTCTCTCCTTCCCTTGGTCAGCCTCTGTTAGGCAAGGCCTCTCTCCTTCCTTGGTCAGCCTCTGTTAGGCAAGGCCTCCCTCCTTCCCTTGGTCAGCCTCTGTTAGGCAAGGCCTCTCTCGTTCCTTTGGTGGTCAGCCTGTTAGGCAAGGCCTCTCTCCTTCCCTTGGTCAGCCTCTGTTAGGCAAGGCCTCTCTCCTTCCCTTGGTCAGCCTCTGTTAGGCAAGGCCTCTCTCCTTCCTCTCTCCTTCCCTTGGTCAGCCTCTGTTAGGCAAGGCTTCTCTCCTTCCCTTGCTCAGCCTCTGTTAGGCAAGGCCTCCCTCCTTCCCTTGGTCAGCCTCTGTTAGGCAAGGTCTCTCTCCTTCCCTTGGTCAGCCTCTGTTAGGCAAGGCCTCCCTCCTTCCCTTGGTCAGCCTCTGTTAGGCAAGGCTTCTTTCCTTCCCTTGGTCAGCCTCTGTTAGGCAAGGCCTCCCTCCTTCCCTTGGTCAGCCTCTGTTAGGCAAGGCCTCTCTCCTTCCTTTGGTCAGCCTCTGTTAGGCAAGGCCTCTCTCCTTCCCTTGGTCAGCCTCTGTTAGGCAAGGGCTCTCTCCTTCCCTTGGTCAGCCTCTGTTAAGCAAGGCCTCTCTCCTTCCCTTGGTCAGCCTCTGTTAGGCAAGGCTTCTCTCCTTCCCTTGGTCAGCCTCTGTTAGGCAAGGCTTCCCTCCTTCCCTTGGTCAGCCTCTGTTAGGCAAGGCCTCCCTCCTTCCCTTGGTCAGCCTCTGTTAGGCAGGGCCTCCCTCCTTCCCTTGGTCAGCCTTTGTTAGGCAAGGCCTCTCTCCTTCCCTTGGTCAGCCTCTGTTAGGCAAGGCCTCTCTCCTTCCCTTGGTCAGCCTCGGTTAGGCAAGGCCTCCCTCCTTCCCTTGGTCAGCCTATGTTAAGCAAGGCCTCTCTCCTTCCCTTGGTCAGCCTCTGTTAGGCAAGGCTTCCCTCCTTCCCTTGGTCAGCCTCTGTTAGGCAAGGCTTCTCTCCTTCCCTTGGTCAGCCTCTGTTAGGCAAGGCCTCTCTCCTTTCCTTGGTCAGCCTCTGTTAGGCAAGGCCTCTCTTCTTCCCTTGGTCAGCCTCTGTTAGGCAAGGCTTCCCTCCTTCCCTTGGTCAGCCTCTGTTAGGCAAGGCTTCCTCCTTCCCTTGGTCAGCTCTGTTAGGCAAGGCCTCCCTCCTTCCGTTGGTCAGCCTCTGTTAGGCAAGGCCTCCCTCCTTCCCTTGGTCAGCCTCTGTTAGGCAAGGCCTCTCTCCTTCCCTTGGTCAGCCTCTGTTAGGCAAGGCTTCTCTCCTTCCCTTGGTCAGCCTCTGTTAGGCAAGGCCTCCCTCCTTCCGTTGGTCAGCCTCTGTTAGGCAAGGCCTCCCTCCTTCCCTTGGTCAGCCTCTGTTAGGCAAGGCCTCTCTCCTTCCCTTGGTCAGCCTCTGTTAGGCAAGGCTTCTCTCCTTCCCTTGGTCAGCCTCTGTTAGGCAAGGCCTCCCTCCTTCCGTTGGTCAGCCTCTGTTAGGCAAGGCCTCCCTCCTTCCCTTGGTCAGCCTCTGTTAGGCAAGGCCTCTCTCCTTCCCTTGGTCAGCCTCTGTTAGGCAAGGCCTCTCTCCTTCCCTTGGTCAGCCTCTGTTAGGTAAGGCCTCTCTCGTTCCCTTGGTCAGCCTCTGTTAGGCAAGGCTTCCCTCCTTCCCTTGGTCAGCCTCTGTTAGGCAAGGCTTCTCTCCTTCCCTTGGTCAGCCTCTGTTAGGCAAGGCCTCTCTCCTTCCCTTGGTCAGCCTCTGTTAGGCAAGGCTTCCCTCCTTCCCTTGGTCAGCCTCTGTTAGGCAAGGCTTCCCTCCTTCCCTTGGTCAGCCTCTGTTAGGCAAGGCTTCCCTCCTTCCCTTGGTCAGCCTCTGTTAGGCAAGGCTTCTCTCCTTCCCTTGGTCAGCCTCTGTTAGGCAAGGCTTCTCTCCTTCCCTTGGTCAGCCTCTGTTAGGCAAGGCTTCTCTCCTTCCCTTGGTCAGCCTCTGTTAGGCAAGGCCTCTCTCCTTCCCTTGGTCAGCCTCTGTTAGGCAAGGCTTCCCTCCTTCCCTTGGTCAGCCTCTGTTAGGCAAGGCTTCCCTCCTTCCCTTGGTCAGCCTCTGTTAGGCAAGGCTTCCCTCCTTCCCTTGGTCAGCCTCTGTTAGGCAAGGCTTCCCTCCTTCCCTTGGTCAGCCTCTGTTAGGCAAGGCTTCTCTCCTTCCCTTGGTCAGCCTCTGTTAGGCAAGGCCTCTCTCCTTCCCTTGGTCAGTATCTGTTAGGCAAGGCTTCTCTCCTTCCCTTGGTCAGCCTCTGTTAGGCAAGGTCTCTCTCCTTCCCTTGGTCAGCCTCTGTTAGGCAAGGCCTCTCTCCTTCCCTTGGTCAGTATCTGTTAGGCAAGGTCTCTCTCCTTCCCTTGGTCAGCCTCTGTTAGGCAAGGCCTCTCTCCTTCCCTTGGTCAGTATCTGTTAGGCAAGGTCTCTCTCCTTCCCTTGGTCAGCCTCTGTTAGGCAAGGTCTCCCTCCTTCCCTTGGTCAGCCTCTGTTAGGCAAGGTCTCCCTCCTTCCCTTGGTCAGCCTCTATTATTGTACCTGTTTTTCATGGCTTCCGCAACCCAGCATCAGACCAGGTCTCTAAAATTAGACAGTAAATATCACAGGAATGAGAACCATTCATAAGCACACAATAGTACATATATATTGACTGTAAGAAAGATATTGATATATTTCCTGTCGTCTTATATGTTGACAAAACAGAAAAAAAAGTCTTGCCAGAGTGCAGAATGTCTAGGAAGGTAGCATCTAGCTAGAAGGTTGCTGTCTACCAACTTACTATCTGTGTTCTATACTCGTATGACAGGAAGGTAGTACCTCCCTGGATGGTTGCTGTCTACTAACTTACTATCTGTGTTCTATACTCGTATGACAGGAAGGTAGTACCTTCCTGGATGGTTGCTGGGCTACCAACTTTCTATCTGTGTTCTATACTCGTATGACAGGAAGGTAGTACCTCCCTGATGGTTGCTGTCTACTAACTTACTATCTGTTTTCTATACTCGTATGACAGGAAGGTAGTACCTTCCTGGATGGTTGCTGTCTACCAACTTACTATCTGTGTTCTATACTCGTATGACAGGAAGGTAGTACCTCCCTGGATGGTTGCTGTCTACTAACTTACTATCTGTGTTCTATACTCGTATGACAGGAAGGTAGTACCTCCCTGGATGGTTGCTGTCTACTAACTTACTATCTGTGTTCTATACTCGAAATGACAGGAAGGTAGTACCTCCCTGGATGGTTTGCTGTCTACCAACTTACTATCTGTTTTTCTATACTCGTATGACGGAAGGTGTACCTCCCTGGATGGTTGCTGTCTACTAACTTACTATCTGTTTTCTATACTCGTATGACAGGAAGGTAGTACCTCCCTGGATGGTTGCTGTCTACTAACTTACTATCTGTTTTCTATACTCGTATGACAGGAAGGTAGTACCTTCCTGGATGGTTGCTGTCTACCAACTTACTATCTGTGTTCTATACTCGTATGACAGGAAGGTAGTACCTCCCTGGATGGTTGCTGTCTATTAACCTACTATCTGTTTCAAATACATAACAGCCCCCTGAATTGTTGTCTAGTAACCCTGCACATGATTATATACTTGAAGTGAAGGTTTAGATGTCACCCAGCATCTCATACACTGGTTTATGTAATTCTCCAAGATTTAGGTAATGAATAAGACAGGTGTAATCCTTGACTCTAGAGGTTATTTAGTCGAGTACAGAGGTGTTTATAAAATTTCATGGTCTTCCACTGAAGAGGTGTGCTGTGCAGGCGAAACATTACAGCGGTACAGATACCCAGTTGCAGATGTCTTATGCATCAGCTTGTGGGTATTGTATAAAGTTACCAGACGAGCCTGGCCCATGGCCGAGCTCTGGGAGTAGACTCTTGAAACTCATCAAAGGTAGGTCATCTCCAGCAGTTTTTACGAGTCGGAGCAGTAGATGAGTACTGGTAGATTTTTGATGCTTAGTCTGTCCTGGGGCCGGGTAGGCAACGCTCTCGCCTCACACACTGAGTGGTCGTGGTTCGATCCCCGGAAAGGGTGGAAGCATTGGGCGTGTTTCCTTACACCTGTTGTCCTCGTTCACCTAACAAGCAAGTAGATACCTGGGTGTTAGTCAACTGGTGTGGGTGGCATCCTGGGGGACAAGATTGAAGGACCACAATGGAAATAAGACAGTCCTCGATGACGCACTGACTTTCTTGGGGGTATCCTGGGAGGCTAACCCTCCAGGGTTAAACATACCAACAAAGTCTTATCTTTAAGGGATCATCCAACTAAGCTTCGTAGTTCAGTCAGACCTTTGGAACCCGCAGAACCCAGACCGCGGTAGGCACCGTAGCCTGGTCAATAAGTTATTGTTTGGAGCAACTTACCACTTTTTTTAAGACAGGTGTGCCTTGGTAATTACTGCCATACCTGGGAAACACCTGTGAAGTTTCTTGAAAGTTGTTCTAATCTTGAAGCAAGGCCCGAGGCTACTGTTCCTAGTCATCATAACCTGACTGACCTGTTAGTAATATTACTTCTCGAGTCATTAAGAGTAATTTATAAGTATATGAGGACAGGATCAAATGTACCACGTACTTGGTCGCACAATTAGCCTACGTAGCATATACAATGTGATTAATGTGTATGTACTCTCTGATTTGTGTTTGTGGGGGTAGAGCACACGTTAAGAAGTATAGAGAAGCAAACAAGAGGTTATATATCACTTGCAGACGTTATCAGACGGGAGATCACTTTAAAATGGAGTGACAATGTGTCCTTAAGATAGCACCGTTGTGGCATCCATAGTCTCCGATACCCTTAACGAGACACTAAAGTATCGTCCGGAGGGAACTCACACCAAGCCTTGGTCCACTCTGGAAGTAGTGGGGAAACCTTTGGAGTTTTACATACCCTTATCCCCCTATACACAAACTATGGAGGATGTTGGACATTCGTGCAAAAACACTAACTGGACATGTGTGCAAAAGGACTTAACTGGAAATGTGGGCAGATGCTTGTTTAACTTCATAACAAATTGAACCTATTGAGTAGTAGTAGGCAGAGTGAAGTCGTGGTGTGTCCCAATGAAAAGTTGTGTTCCTCAAGGTACGGTACTGGGTATCCCTCTAATGTGTTAGAGGGATACAGAAATATTTTATAGAGGTATATACTCACTTATACACATATTGTTTTAGAAATAAATTATATAAAATACCCACACAATGGAAAAAATAAACACATAAGCAATGTAATGGGTCATATTATTCTGCTTATATGTTCATTTTTCCACATTGTTTTAGGCATTTGAACACAGGTTTAGAGGAATATAGATGTTAGGTAAGACACATATGCAACAGTTAGGTATCTTTATTTCGAAACGTTTCGCCTACACAGTAGGCTTCTTCAGTCGAGTACAGAAAAGTTGATAGAAGCAGAAGATACTTGAAGACGATGTAATCAGTCCATCACCCTTAAAGTTTTGAGGTGGTCAGTCCCTCAGTCTGGAGAAGAGCGTTGTTCCATGGTATGAAACAATATGGAACAATACTCTTCTCCAGACTGAGGGACTGACCACCTCAAAACTTTAAGGGTGATGGACTGATTACATCGTCTTCAAGTATCTTCTGCTTTTATCAACTTTTCTGTACTCGACTGAAGAAGCCTACTGTGTAGGCGAAACGTTTCGAAATAAAGATACCTAACTGTTGCATATGTGTCTTACCTAACAACCTGTCGGTATTTTATACCATTTTAATGTTCAGGAATATAGATACATTTAGAGGTATAGACAGTTTATTAGAGGAATGTATAGGCGGAGAGTGAGGTGTGAGTGACACATGGTGACCTGAAGAATGCCATGTTGGGGTGAGGACAGATAGATAATGGGATCATGGGACACCTGTGTTGCTAGATAGGTGCTGCTTTTCCTGGTTGAGTATGTGTATGCTAGTTTCCAGTATTATGTTCTCGGGTGTCGGTGACCGCGATTGGCGAGGCTTCCAGACATGATCCCATTACCTGTCTTCGTCCCAATATGGCATTCTTCTAGCCACCATGTGACCAGAAGAACATATAAATACTGTATTTTTAACCTGTGTATGTTAGAAGTGATCAAGGTCCCAGGACCGAAACGTTTTCTAATAAATATGTGCTAGTGTTTGCAATATCAATACACAACACAGACGTGCAGGTAACGAACGCAAACACATTTTTCGTAGATTCGAATGTAAACATAAAGGGAGCATGACTCACGAAATCGTAATGACACGATTGAAAACAAACCATACCACGGGCGGGATTTGAACCCGCGGCTAGCTGGTCCAGTGGCTAACGCGAGTTTTGAGACTCTCTGACCGCGGGTTCAAATTCCGCCAGTGGTATGGTTTATAAAGGGAGCAGGTGGCCTAGGCTCAGACCTCAACACTTCTAATGTACATGGTGCAGGAGAAAAAAAATTCACCTTCCTGGAGCCTTGGCTACCATTCCTGGAACAAAATCAGATTAATCTGAGCACAAGGGAAAAACTGTGCACCTACCTGGAACCTTGGTACTATTCCTGGAACAAAATCAGATGATTCTGGAGCATAAGGGGAAAATTGTGCACCTACCTGGAACCTTGGCTACCATTCCTGGAACAAAATCAGATGAATATTGAATTAAAGTTAGTAGAATTACCGACAGTATGTTAGATAAAAAGGACACAAGTGCAACTAATGTGATATTTTATTGTGGCAACGTTTCGCTCTCCAGTAGCTTTATCAAGCTGTTACAGACAATACATGGACACAGAGGGTATTACACCTCACTCTAAGAGATGGATCTTAGAGTATGAGATACTATCAAACCATACTGGGAAAAAAAGGGGAAATACTTATGCAAGTAGAGATGTATACATGAACAGTACAGGAATTATGAACAACAGTTAGGTTAAAACTACCGAAATTGGTATAATCAAATGAACTAGTCAAGTCTACCCTCGTATATCACAGCAGTGGAAAAACCAAATGAATGGTCGTTAAGTCAAACCTCATAAATCATAGCTAACAGAAAATCCAAATGTGTTGGGACTATACCTGGGACGCTTGCAAATATGCTCAGCTTAGTAAAATGTATGGATTTAAATATGACCATCCAAAGAAATGCTCTTAATATGTTATGTAACAGGTACACTGTCGTTCCACGACCAGCAGATATTTTGACCCAACAAGTGTGATATATTAGGTAAACGGACACATGTGCTACTTAGGTGAGATTTTGCTGTGGCAGCGTTTCACTCTTCAGGAGATTTATCAAGCCGTAAGGGCTTGACAAAGCTCCTGGAGAGCAAAACGTTGCTACAATAAAATGTCGTATTAGTTTGTATGTGTTGTTTTACCTAACATTTGTCGGTAATTCTACCAATATTATTACAATATGTGGTTTAGTTTAGTAATGTGAAAGTGTGTTAATACACAAAACTCTCCTGGGAAGTGAACGAGGCGAGTGAAGCCACGTGAACCACAAATTGAACCTGGCAGGTGCCACCATACAGCCAGCAGAGATTTTTCAGTGCCATAGAGTAGAAAATAATTGCAAGAAATGGTAATGTGTCAGTACCTGGGAGCCATGTTGGACTAGGAATTACCTTTGACCTTGAATATGAAGATGGTATAAAGTACCATCTTCATATTGGAGGTTGTTAAGTTAGACACAGGTGCAGCAGTTAGGTATCTTTATTCCGAAACGTTTCGCCTACACAGTAGGCATCTTCAGTCAGATACAGTCTTCTTAGTGGTATTTTTGCTGAATGTTATGTATTTTGTTTTCTAATTCTGGGGGATTTGTGCTTATGTCAGATATATAATTCCCAAGCGACTCGTGAAATCGTAATGGCACGATTGCAAACAAACCATACCACGGGTGGGGTTAGAACCCGCGGTCAGAGTCTCAGACCGACGCGTTAGTCAGTGGCTAATGCGTCGATCTGGAGTTTTGTGACTTTCTGATCCCGGGTTCTAACCCCACCCGTGGTATGGTTTATTTCCAAGTGGGCATATGTAATGTTCTTCACTGGCTTGCTGAACACCGATTATTATTGGCCTTACAACATGAACATAAGTAGGAACACTGCATAAGGCCTACTGGCCTATGTTAAGTAGGACCTTCTCAACTAACAAACATATTTGCCCAACCCATTTTTAATTGGTTCCCAAGAAATAAGCTTGGATAATCCTATTAACTCATGTATAATTCCCACTCAGTTCCAACTCCTCTCAGATGTGTATTTACCTAACCAATTTTGTTTTCGTTATCAGTGTGTGATCGTCCTGTGAGTTGTGGGTTAATTCTATGGGTGGTTCTTGACTTTGGTTTTACGTATGTGTAAAAACAGGTTTTCTCCAAAAATCTTGAACGGATTTTAATCCCGTTTGTGTTACTACTGTCTGGTGTGAATACTTTATAGTTCTCGCGGTGTATCGGTAATCTCTCGGTGAGGATTAAGACACATGTGCAACATTTAGGTATCCTTATTATTGAAACGTTTCGCCTGCACAGTAGGCTTCTTTATTTCACTACTACAACACCTGTTGCCTCTGTATTTGACTGAAGAAGCCTACTGTGTAGGCGGAACTTTTCATCAATAAAGACACCCCCCAACTGTTGTACTTGTGTCTTAATCATCTTGTCGCTAGTTTATACTATTTTCAACGTTATCTCTCGGGGTTGTTTACTTTTGTTTTGTTAGGCCATATACTCATTTGTAAACACTTCCATTCCCCCTTATGTGCATTTCTCTCTCTCTCTTGGTATTCGTTCTTGTAGGCTTTCTGAGCGAAAGATATTCTATACAGACCGTGTATGCCTTTGTACTCAGCTGTCTCATGCGCTGATAAGGGTTAATTGTGCTCAAGGATATTTCCCCAGGAAGCCTGTCAGCTTTTTGATTTTGATAATTTTCTGAGTGTTAAATTAACCCCTTCATATTGGCTTTTTTTTTTTTTTTTTTTTTTTGGTTATCTGCACGAGGATTTGTACTTACCTGTTCCAGTGTGGTTGTAATGCGATTATTTTGTTGTATTTGATGATTGTTTCTTGTAAGTCCCTCATTGTTCATGAACATCAAGGCTGTGTCTTGGTAAGTTCCTCATTGTTCATGAGCATCAAGGCTGTGTCTGGTAAGTTCCTCATATGTTCATTGCATCAAGGCTGTGTCTTGGTAAGTTCCTCATTGTTCATGAACATCAAGCTGTGTCTTGTAAGTTCCTCATTGTTCATGAACATCAAGGCTGTGTTTTGGTAAGTTCCTCATTGTTCATGAACATCAAGGCTGTGTCTTGGTAAGTTCCTCATTGTTCATGAACATCAAGGCTCTGTCTTGGTAAGTTCCTCATTGTTCATGAACATCAAGGCTGTGTCTTGGTAAGTTCCTCATTGTTCATGAACATCAAGGCTGTGTTTTGGTAAGTTCCTCATTGTTCATGAACATCAAGGCTGTGTCTTGGTAAGTTCCTCATTGTTCATGAACATCAAGGCTGTGTCTTGATAAGTTCCTCATTGTTCATGAAATTCAAGGCTGTGTCTTGATAAGTTCCTCATTGTTCATGAACATCAAGGCTGTGTCTTGATAAGTTCCTCATTGTTCATGAAATTCAAGGCTGTGTCTTGGTAAGTTCCTCATTGTTCATGAACATCAAGGCTGTGTCTTGATAAGTTCCTCATTGTTCATGAAATTCAAGGCTGTCTTGGTAAGTTCCTCATTGTTCATGAACATCAAGGCTGTGTCTTGATAAGTTCCTCATTGTTCATGAACATCAAGGCTGTGTCTTGGTAAGTTCCTCATTGTTCATGAACATCAAGGCTGTGTCTTGGTAAGTTCCTCATTGTTCATGAACATCAAGGCTGTGTCTTGGTAAGTTCCTCATTGTTCATGAACATCAAGGCTGTGTCTTGATAAGTTCCTCATTGTTCATGAACATCAAGGCTGTGTCTTGGTAAGTTCCTCATTGTTCATGAGCATCAAGGCTGTGTCTTGGTAAGTTCCTCATTGTTCATGAACATCAAGGCTGTGTCTTGATAAGTTCCTCATTGTTCAGAACATCAAGGCTGTGTCTGGTAAGTTCCTCATTGTTCATGAGCATCAAGGCTGTGTCTTGGTAAGTTCCTCATTGTTCATGAACATCAAGGCTGTGTGTAATCAAGCGTAGTAGTTCCTGGTACTTGTTAGATGACACAAACTTCAAAAGCCTCAATAGAGTTTTGCGATGTATCTCTTGACCTGGTGAAGTATCTTCACCAAGTGCCAGATCTCCCAGGCTGTGATGGATATGTGAGGCAGCGGGCCTGGTTGACCAGGCAAGCACCAGACGAGCCTGGCCCATGGCCGGGCTCAGAGAGTAGAGAAGCTCTCGAAATTCTTCAAAGGTACTTCAAGGTGTCAAAGGTGTTGTTCTCTTCTTTCCATTGACAAGTGGAAGATTTACCATCTCAAGGTAATATTTGACGTAGGATTTTTCAGCACAGTTGTCTTTATCAGTCTGGTGGTGGGGTGTGTGGTAGTGTGGTGGGGTGTGTGGTAGTGTGGTGGGATGTATGGTAGTGTGGTGGGGTGTATGGTAGTGTGGTGGGGTGTATGGTAGTGTGGTGGGGTGTATGGTAGTGTGGTGGGTGTGTATGGTAGTGTGGTGGGGTGTATGGTAGTGTGGTGGGGTGTTATGGTAGTGTGGTGGGGTGTATGGTAGTGTGGTGGGGTGTTTTGGTTAGTGTGGTGGGGTGTGTGGTAGTGTGGTGGGTGTATGGTAGTGTGGTGGGGTGTATGGTAGTGTGGTGGGGTGTATGGTAGTGTGGTGGGGTGTTTGTGGTGGGGTGTATGGTAGTGTGGTGGGGTGTATGGTAGTGTGGTGGGGTGTATGGTAGTGTGGTGGGAGGTGTGTGGTGGGGTGTATGGTATGTGGTGTGGGATGTATGGTAGTGTGGTGGGATTATGGTAGTGTGGTGGGATGTATGGTAGTGTGGTGGGATGTATGGTAGTGTGGTGGGGTGTATGGTAGTGTGGTGGGATGTATGGTAGTGTGGTGGGTGTATGGTAGTGTGGTGGGGATTGGTAGTGTGGTGGAGCTGTATGGTAGTGTGGTGGGGTTCATGGTAGTGTGATGGGGATTCGTGGTAGTGTGGTGGAGTGTCTTAGGTAGTGTGGTGGGGGTTCATGGTAGTGTGGTGGGGTGTGGTGGGGTGTGGTGGGGGTTCATGGTAGTGAAGAGGGGGTTCATGGTAGTGTGTGGGGTGTATGGTAGTGTGGGTGGGGTCGTATGATAGTGTGGTGGGGGTCCATGGTAGTGTGGTGGGGGTTCAATGGCAGTGTGGTGGGGTGTATTGGTAGTTGTGGTGGGGGTTCATGGTAGTGTGGGTGGGGTGTATGGTAGTGGTGGTGGGGTTCATGGTAGTGTGGTAGGTGTATGGTAGTGTGGTGGGGTGTATGGTAGTGTGTGGGGGTTCATGGTATGGTTGGTGGGGTGTATGGTAGTGTGGTGTGTGGTGGGGTGTTCATGGTAGTGTGGTGGGGTGTATGGTAGTGTGGTGAGGTGTATGGTAGTGTGGTGGGGGTTCATGGTAGTGTGGTGGGGTGTATGGATAGTGTGGTGGGGGTTCATGGTAGTGTGATGGGGATTCGTGGTAGTGTGGTGGAGCTTATGGTAGTGTGGTGGGGTTCATGGTAGTGTGGTGGGGTTCATGGAAGTGTGAAGTGGGGTGTTCATGGTAGTGTGGGGTGTATGGTAGTGTGGTGGGGCGTATGTATACTGTGGTGGGGGTCCATGGTAGTGTGGTGGGGGTTCATGGCGTAGTGTGGTGGGTGTATGGTAGTGTGGTGGGGGTTCATGGTAGTGTGGTGGGGTGTATGGTATGTGTGGTGGGGTTCATGGTAGTGTGGTGGGTGTATGGTACTGTGGTGGGGTGTATGGTAGTGTGATGGGGGTTCATGGTAGTGTGGTGGGGTGTATGGTAGTGTGGTGGGGGTTAATGGTAGTGTGTGGGGTGTATGGTAGTGTGGTGGGGGTTCATGGTAGTGTGGTGGGGTGTATGGTAGATGTGGTGGGGTTCATGGCAGTGTGGTGGGGTGTATGGTAGTGTGGTGGGGGTTCATGGTAGTAGTGGTGGGGTGTATGGTAGTGTGGTAGGGGTTCATGGTAGTGTGGTGGGGTTCATGGTAGTGGTGGGTGTATGGTAATGTGGTGGGGGTTCATGGTAGTGTGGTGGGGTTCATGGCAGTGTGGTGGGGTGTATGGTAGTGTGGTGGGTGTATGGTAGTGTGGAGGGGTTCATGGTAGTGTGGTGGGGGTTCATGGTAGTGTGGTGGGGTGTATGGTAGTGTGGTGGGGGTTGATGGTAATGTGGTGGGGGTTCATGGTAGTGTGGTGGGGTGTTATGGTAGTTGTGGTAGGGTGTATGGTAGTGTGGTGGGGGTGTTGGTAGTGTGGTGGGGGTTCATGTAGTGTGGTGGGGTGTATGGTAGTGTGGTGGGGTCGTATGGTAGTGTGGTGGGTGTGTATGGTAGTGTGGTGGGGTGTATGGTAGTGTGGTGGGGTTCATGGTAATGTGGTGGGGGTGTATGGTAGTGTGGGTGGGGTGTATGGTATGTGGTGGGGTGTATGGTAGTGTGGTGGGGGTTCATGTAGTGTGGTGGGGTTGTATGGTAATGTGGTGGGGTGTATGGTAGTGTGGTGGGGGTTCATGGTAGTGTGGTGTGGGTGTATGGTAGTGTGGGGGGTGTTCATGGTAGTGTGGTGGGGTGTATGGTAGTGTGTGGTGGGGGTTCATGGTAGTGTGGTGGGGGTCATGGTAGTGTGGTGGGGGTTCATGGTAGTGTGGGGGTTGGGGGGTGTATGGTAGTGTTGGTGGGGGTTCATGGTAGTGTGGTGGGGTGTATGGTAGTGTGGTGGGGTGTGTTATGGTTGTGTGGTGGGTGTTATGGTAGTGTGTGTGGGTGTCATGGTAGTGTGGTGGGGTTCATGTAGTGTGGTGGGTGTATGGTAGTGTGGTGTGGGTGGTATGGTATGTGGTGGGTGGTGTATGGTATGTGGTGGGGGTTCATGGTAGTGTGGTGGGTGTATGGTAGTGTGGTGGGGTTATGGTAGTGTGTGGCGGTTCTGGTGTGTGGTGGGGTGTTCATGGTAGTGTGGTGGATGTGTATGGTAGTGTGGTGGGGGAGGAATGTGAGGGGCGGAGGACCATTGTCGAGGGTGGATCAATACCTTTACTACTGTACTCCCGTCGCCGCCTCCGCCGCCGCTGCTGCTGCTGCTTCTGGTAGTGTGGTGGTAGTGCTGCTGCTGCTGGTATTGTGGCGGGGCTGCTGTTCGTCGTGTGGTGGTGCTGGTGCTGCTGCTGCTGCTTCTGGTAGTGTAGTGGTATGCTGCTGCTTTCTGCTTGTGGCGGGGCTTCTGCTGTTCGTGGTGTGGTAGTGGTGTAGTGTGCTGCTGCTGCTTCTGGTAGTGTAGTGGTAGTGCTGCTGCTGCTGGTATTGTGGCGGGGCTGCTGTTCGTGGTGTGGTAGTGGTGGTGGTGTGCTGCTGCTGCTTCTGGTAGTGTAGTGGTAGTGCTGCTGCTGCTGGTATTGTGGCGGGGCTGCTGTTCGTGGTGTGGTAGTGGTGGTGTGTGGTGTGTGGTGTGCTGGCTGCTTGTGGTAGTGTGGTGGTGAGTGCTGCTGTGCTGCTTCTGGTATGTTGGTGGTAGTGCTGCTGCTGCTGGTATTGTGGCGGGCGCTGCTGCTGCTTCGTCTTGGTGTATGCTGGTGCTGCTGCTTCTCTATCTGGTATGTGGTGTAGTGCTGCTGCTGCTCGGCATTGTGGCGGGGCTGCTGTTCGTGTGTGGTATAGTGGTGTGGTGGTGGTGGTGGTGCGTGTGGTTGTGTGGTGGCTGGTGCTGCTGCTGCTTGCTGCTGCTCATGCTGCTGCTTCTGCTGCTTGCTGAGCTGCTGTGCTGCTGCTGCTACGTTATGCTGCTTGCTTGCTGTTTCTTCCGGGCTGCTGCTTCCCGCGCTGCTGCTGCTATTACTGCCTGTACTACTGCTGCTGCTGCTGCTGCTGACTGCTGCTTACTGCTGCTGCTGCTGCTGCTGCTACTGCTGCTGCCCTGCTGCTGCTGCTGTGCTGCTGCTTGCTACCTACTGCTGCTGCGTGCTGCTCTGACCTGTGCTGCTTTGCTGCTGACTTCTGCCGCCATTTGCCACCCATGCTGCTGCCTTAGTGCACCGTTGATTCTGCTACTGCATGCTTGTTGCTTCTGTTACTACTACTGTTATTGTCGTTGATTGCTATTACATATGCTCCTTTCCCCGGAATGATCCTGAACACCAAAAGCTTCCCCCCTGAAGCCTGTGACTACAAAACTTTCCCCAAAGTACTCCTGGCATCCTCGTGGCACCTCCATGACTCATGGCACTTACTGGCATTCCTTGTGATGACTTCTGACACCATAGTGGCATCCTTTGTGATGACTTCTGACACCATAGTGGCATCCTCTGTGATGACTTCTGACACCATAATGGCATCCTCTGTGACGACTTCTGACACCATAGTGGCATCCTTTGTGATGACTTCTGACACCATAGTGGCATCCTCTGTGATGACTTCTGACACCATAGTGGCATCCTCTGTGATGACTTCTGACACCATAGTGGCATCCTCTGTGATAACCTCTGACACCATAGTGGCATCCTCTGTGATGACTTCTGACACCATAGTGGCATCCTCTGTGATGACTTCTGACACCATAGTGGCATCCTCTGTGATGACTTCTGACACCATAGTGGCATCCTCTATGATAACTTCTGGAGCCTTAGTGGCATTCTATGTGATGACTTCTGACACCATAGTGGCATCCTCTGTGATGAATTCTGACACCATAGTGGCATCCTTTGTGATGACTTCTGACACCATAGTGGCATCCTCTGTGATGACTTCTGACACCATATTGGCATCCTCTGTGATGACTTTTGACACCATAGTGGCATCCTCTGTGATGACTTCTGACACCATAGTGGCATCCTCTATGACAACTTCTGGAGCCTTAGTGGCATTCTATGTGATGACTTCTGACACCACAGTGGCATCCTCTGTGATGACTTTTGACATCATAGTGGCATCCTCTGTGATGACTTCTGACACCATAGTGGCATCCTCTGTGATGACTTCTGACACCATAGTGGCATCCTTTATGATGACTTCTGACACCATAGTGGCATCCTCTATGATAACTTCTGGAGCCTTAGTGGCATTCTATGTGATGACTTCTGACACCATAGTGGCATCCCGTGATGACTTCTGGCACCATAGTGGCATCCTCTGTGATGACTTCTGACACCGTAGTGGCATCCTCTGTGATGACTTCTGACACCATAGTGGCATCCTCTGTGATGACTTCTGACACCATAGTGGCATCCTCTGTGATGACTTCTGACACCATAGTGGCATCCTCTATGATGACTTCTGACACCATAGTGGCATCCAAGGTATTGGACCAGTGTGGTACAATGAGTATAGCGCTGCGTACCTTCTTCCGAGGTTCGTAGGCTCGAGCCTCCTTTGGCCTGAGATTAGTGTTTGTGAATACTGTATACTATATTCACTGGACCTGCTCTCCTCAACAACTACAAACAGTCGCACTGGGATGGTCCAGTAGTGGAGAATATAGCCTCAACAATATTTCAGAATGTGTCAGGGAAGGATAGAACCCGCCTCTGGCAGTGAGAGCTCCTCATGCAGGGGACTTCCTGTTGGCTGTTCCCAACTCCAGCCTTGGCACACGCCTCGACCCACAGACCATCTGCATTGGTGTTGCCCTTCGACTTGCCGCCCCTGTTCTCGCCGAACACAGGTGCATTTGTGGCAGTGAAGCAGCAGACCGATTCAGGTACTATGGTCCTGTGTGCCATAAATCCGAGGGCAAGATTGCAAGACATGAGGAGGTTAATAACATCAAGAGGAGGCTCACAACAGCTGGACGCCCAGCAGTAAGGGAGCCACCCCAATTATGCAGATCTGATGGCAGCCAGAAGCGTCCAGATGGTATCACCCTTCAAGCCTGGACAGACGGTAAGCAGGTGGTGTGGGACTATACGTGTGAGTCTACCTTGGCTGATACCTATCTCCAATACACCAGGGAGGAAGGAGGGGCAGCTGCCAGCTTCAGGGAGTCCCAAAAATCTAGAAAATATGGAGAACTTGCCCAACATTATATGTTTGTTCCCATAGGCTCAGAGACCTTTGACTCGTGGGGAAAAAGTGCATCTAAGTTCCTTAAGGAGCTAGGCAAGAGACTCATCAGGGTAACTAGGGATCCCAGGGCAGCTAGTTTTCAGTTCCAGCGACTCAGCACTGCTGTTCAGAGGGGTAATGCCTGCTGTATTTTGGGCACGTGCCCCAGCTCTGAGGAGCTGGATGAGATTTTCGCATTATAATCAGTGACACACACCTAACAACATGTACTAGACATGTATCTCTCACACCTCATGTACTGTATATGCCATCTATGTATCAACAATGTATCTCTTAAATCTTTTGTACCATATTATGTAATAAAATATAACAATTGGTAAAAAAGAATGAAAAGATGGGGTGGTAGGGGAAGTGGAATATTTAAGTGACTTCAGGGAGAAATCCAAATATTCTTCCTTGAAGCCTTTTTATCCACTTCTCCGAGGCTGTGGATCCCACAGTTTACACCAGAAGGGGACCATTGTGTGTGTGTGTGTGTGTGTGTACTCACCTAGTGGGTTGTGTGTGTGTGTGTGTGTAAGACAAGCCACGAGGGGGAGGGATGTAAATCTTTAGTTCAAGTACTTTCACACTTCTCAGTGCGCCATCAGAAGCTGTGTAATGTTGCAAAAAGTAGCAACAGGAAAAATGAGGGTAAGTTTTATCAGTGTGGTAGCGTGAGTGACACCCTTTACAGTCTCAGAATATGTATATATAAAATGCAGTAACAGCGAACAAGCGATACAAATTGCAGAACAATGGCGAGGAGGGAGTTGAACAATAGCTCTAGGCCTTTTGTATTGCAATCAACACATTTGGAGCTTGCAATGTTGCAGAAAAAATCTAAATACGTTCAGAATCTCCCCAGTAATTATCACATGGCATAAATAGTGGATAAGTAGAAAGAATAAGTCAAGAGAGCACCGTGGCTGCAACAGTTCACAGATGAGTCACAACTCAGAGTATGATTTATCTGTAAACTCACAGTTGCTAGAACTTTATAAGGTAGACACCAACCACTCAGAGAGGTACTACCCTTCTCTTATTTAAATGTGAAACAGAATCGTGTTCAATGTTTTGCACTCTGGCAGGACTACTGGTGTTTTCCTTCTTCCTGACAGACATGTGAGATGAAAGGCAGCTCTTACAAACTTTTGCTTTCTTACGTTTGTTGATGGTTCTTATTCCAGAAATATTTCTCTTCTAGTCTGGCCTGGTCTCAGACCAGGCCGCGGGGGCGTTGATCCTCGAAGCTTTCTCCAGGTATAGACCAGGGGGCGTTGATCCCTGTAGCCATTAATAAATATTAGAGCTATTTATCATGGGTGTGATGAAGCTGGCAGGATCACGTCAAACTGACCCAGTAACCTTGACATCCTGGCCATCACAAAACATACTTTCTTGCACCCCTCGTCTTCCCTCCCCACCTCTTTCCTTCCTCTCACCCCTCTCATCTTCCCCTCACCTACCTCCCCCGGCCATCACTCCAGCTACAACCCCACCAATCTCCTCAGGCGAAGCACCGGCCACAATGAAGCAATGGGCTCGTCAAGTGGGTGAAAAGTTTAAGTTTACACCAAGGTGATGGTCTCTTCGGCATTACCGCACGATGCTGCGCAAAATTCCCAGTCCCTATGGCTGTTTCAGAGTCGTAAACCGCAGCGCGCGAATCTCTGAGTTTGCTGGAGCCCTCACACCCTGCCTCTACCCTGCCTCTCCCCCTCTACCATGCCTCTCCCCCTCTACCATGCCTCTCCCCTCTACATTGCCTGTGTATGGTTGAGAGATTCTGTGCCAGGCTCAGGAAGGTGTTTCATGGGTGTTGCTGGTGTTGTGGTACTGGGGAGAGTGTTGCGGTTGTGACGGTGCTAGTGTTGCGGCTGACGGTGGCAGTGTTGTGGCTGTGACGGTGCTAGTGTTGCGGCTGTGACGGTGCCAGTGTAGGTATTGATAGTGTACAGGTGTTAGTGAAGGTGTTACCGTATAAGTACTGGGAGGGGGAGGTGTTTCAGGTGTCTACCTACCTGGACAGTGTTACGGGGTCAACGCCCCCCTCGGCCCGGTACCAGACCAGGCCATCTGGTGAATCAAAGCCTTATCAACCAGGCTGTTACTTCTGCTTGGCAAAAGGTATACATAAAAGAAATAGGGATTGCAGTAAACCCGTGAGGTAATTCATTACTGTACAGTATACCAAACAAGAACAGCGGGTGTGGCGGGCCAGGAACTATGAATCGACATAGGTAAGTACAACTAGGTAGGGGCAGAGGGCAAGAACGCAGTAGTGTAGTAATTAAAAGCAAACAGTGACGGAGACAATCTTGAAGGCAGCAGTAGTAATCATTATTATTATTATTATTATTATTAGCATTATTATTTTTATTTATTTTATTATTATTAATTATTATTTCTTCTTTTTCATATTATTCATTATTATTATTATTATTATTATTATTATTATTATTACTATTATTATTATTGCTATTATTATTATTATTATTATTATTATTATTATTATTATGAAAAGGCTGGTTGTCGAGACGAGGTGAGGGAGTGTTGGTAATTAAGCTTATACTTGAAGGGAGGTTTATAAAAAGTCTTGCCCCCTTTACACTTACTGAGTCCTCGTAGGGTACTTAGTGCACCCCTGCTGTTCATTGCAGAAGGGTGGCTTGCAGGGTAGAGTACAGGGAGGGAGGGAGGGATGGTTTCACGTCTTTATCTGTGACCGGTTTCGAGAGTTCTTTTATCTTTGTAGCTTGACTCTAGGCTTCCCCGTTGACGCCTGGTCAACCAAGTTGTTTGTGCTTGCTACCTGCAGGCCCACACAGCTGTTGCAACCTGTCTGATCCGTCTGTTTTAGCAGGAAGCTCTCCAGCCTCCTCTTAAACTTCTAACATTGTTCTGGCAGTATTTCTGGTGTCTGTCGGTAGTAAGTCCAGTCTGAGCCACGGATGTTGGGACAGTGTTCTCTGATTACTCCCGTGGCTTCCCTGTTCTTCACAGGGTGTTCACTTTCTCCCACAGCTTTCACTCCATTAAGTTGTAGAGGTTAAGGGCAATGCCTTAAGTTTAATATGTTTATGTACCCCATACCCATCCTGTGGGCGGTACCCAAAAGATTACAGAGGTACACAATGGGTCCAGAGACTGGACCCCAGAGTTTTGATAGCTGAGCAAGTTACAAAGGTAATGAACTCCAGGTTCATGATAAGTTACAAAGGTATTTACAGATTACAGAGGTACATAATGGGTCCAGGGACTGGGCCCCAGAGTCTTGATAGCTGAGCAAGTTACAAAGGTAATGAACTCCAGGAATGCCCTCAGGTACCTTGCAGATATATATTATCAAATATCTCTCTCTTCTCCCTGCCAACAAAAATACTTAACATCTTTGAAACGTTCCCAGTACTTTAGATGTTTTATTGATTCCTCGCTGGTACTAAACAACCTCTATAAATTTTCCAGCTCTCCTCTCTCTCCAGTCTTGAAGGATACTGCCAGCGCACCACAGTACTCAAGTTCCTGTTGACTTCATTCAGTGAGCTAACACTCCGTGGTCGATTGAGACACTTATGCAGCATATGGGAATCTTTATTCAGGAAACGTTTCGCCACACAGTGGCTTCATCAGTCCAATACAAAGAGGAAGGCGTAAGGAAAGGAGGAGTATGAGGTAATCAATCTTCAACTTGTCGGTTTTTCAAACCATTCATCACAACTGTCAGACACTGCAGCATCATGGGATCTTGTTACAAAGAATTCTTCAACACTTGTTCAACCTTTGGACGAAGACCTACTTCGACTAGTGGATGGTACCACTATGACCCCGCCTCCGCCTGCTTCACCTCACCTCACTACAGTATATAAGCCACGTCTACGGCCCTATGCTGTACATTCTACAAGATTGATGGACTGAACACATCGACTCCAGGTTGAGGGACTGATTACCTCATTCTCCTCCTCTCCTTACGCCTTCCTCTTTGTATTGGACTGATGAAGCCACTGTGTGGCGAAACGTTTCCTGAATAAAGATTCCCATATGCTGCATAAGTGTCTCAATCTTCAACTTGTCGGTTTTTCAAACCATTCATCACTCCGTTATCGTATTTGTTAAATGCCTTAGTATAATTCGTGTAGAGGGAGGGAAGGAGGGCAAGCTGTACCATACACATCATGTTGGTGTTGAAGTGGGATTGTGAAGTAGCGTCGGTCAGGGCGACCTCGCCATGCACTGATTTTACACTGCTATGGAAAGAGGGAGAAGCGTGGGGTTGTGGGTGTGGGTGGCTGGGTGGGGTTGTGGGTGTGGGTGGCTGGGTGGGGTTGTGCGTGTGGGTGGCTGGATGGGGTTGTGGGTGAGGGTGGCTGGGTGGGGGTGTGGGTGTGGGTGGCTGGGTGGGGTTGTGGGTGTGGGTGGCTGGGTGAGGTACTGGGTGAGGGTGGCTGGGTGGGGTTGTGGGTGAGGGTGGCTGGGTGGGGGTGTGGGTGAGGGTGGCTGGGTGGGGGTGTGGGTGGCTGGGTGGGGTTGTGGGTGTGGGTGGCTGGGTGAGGTTCTGGGTGAGGGTGGCTGGGTGGGGTTGTGGGTGAGGGTGGCTGGTGGGGGTGTGGGTGAGGGTGGCTGGGTGGGGTTGTGGGTGAGAATGGCTAGGTGTGGGTGGTTGGGTGGGGTTGTGGGTGAGGGTGGCTGGGTGGAGTTGTGGGTGAGGGTGGCTGGGTGGGGGTGTGGGTGAGGGTGGCTGGGTGGGGTTGTGGGTGAGAATGGCTAGGTGTGGGTGGTTGGGTGGGGTTGTGGGTGAGGGTGGCTGGGTGGGGTTGTGGGTGAGGGTGGCTGGGTGGGGGTGTGGGTGAGGGTGGCTGGGTGGGGGTGTGGGTGAGGGTGGCTGGGTGTGGGTGAGGGTGGCTGGGTGGGGTTGTGGGTGAGGGTGGCTGGGTGGGGGTGTGGGTGAGGGTGGCTGGGTGGGGGTGTGGGTGAGGGTGGCTGGGTGGGGTGTGGGTGAGGGTGGCTGGACGGCCACAAACCAGATCTCCTGGTTGATGTCCATTTCAGTGAAGTATCCGGAAGACATACGGTATAGTTCATGTATCATACATAACTTAAATAACACGTTGTAGACTGGTAGATACTAATATTGCATTAAGTTGACGAATAAAGCACTTGTGCAACACCTGGGTATCTTAGTTAATCATAAAGACACCTAGGTGTTGCTCATGGTAAACAAACCACCATCACAAAACACCATAAGTGTCCGGGGCCCAAGACTGTTCAACAGCCTCCCATCAAGCATTAGGGGAATTGCCAATAAACCCCTGGCTGCCTTCAAGAGAGAGCTGGACAGATACCTAAAGTCAGTGCCGGATCAGCCGGGCTGTGGCTCGTACGTCGGACTGGCCGTGGGGCCCAAACGGGTTCCCCTGGGGTTGTGGGGCCCCGGTCCATCGGGGGCCCTGGCCCATGGCCCCCCCGGCCCCGGGGGCGTTTGACCCCCCGGAATAACCCCCAGGTAACCCCCAGGTACCCCGGTGGGGGAAGGGGGGGGGGGACAAAGGTACAAACCACGTAAATCTTTTTGGGAATATTCACTAGATAAAAAGATTGTTTTTTCAGCCCCTGTTATTTGTTACTTTTTTGGGGAATTTCTGAAAATAAAAATTGAAAGGGCCTCTTTTTTTGAAAAAATTTTAAAGTTTTTTTTAAATTTGTTAGGTCAATTTTTAAAATAAAATTTTTTTTGTGTTGCAGGGTTTTTGCGGGGTTTGGGCTGCGGGGTAGAAAAACCCCCTAAAAAAACCATTTCACGGGTAGGGAGGGTTACTGCCAAGTTAACATTTTTTTTTAGGCACGGGCCCCACCCCCACCGAAAAAGTGACTTAAAAAACAAGGAAAAATATTTTTTAAATAAGCGTTCAGTGACTGTTTTTCCAGAAGTGTGCGGGACACTACATTTTTCAGATGACCTTCTCAACTGAAGAAATGTTCAGTCCTTCCGGTGCAGGCTCTGAAAATTTTCCCCACCTCCGGAAACTACAACCCCCCCCTCCTTTCTTCAGGGCGGGCCCTCTGTACTTCCCACCTCCGGGTCAACCCCCCCCCTCCTTCCTTCGGGATTGCAAGGCTCTGTATTTTCCCCCCCTCCAGGCCCTACAACCCCCCCCCCCCCCTTCAGAGTGCGGGCTCTGTACTTTCCCCCACCTCCAGGATTTAAAACCCCCCCTCCTTCCTTCAAGGGGGCAGGCTTGTACTTCCCACCCCCAGGACACAACCCCCACCCCCCTTCAATGCGGGGCCTCTGTACTTCCCACCTCCGGGAAATTCCCAACCCCCCCCCCTTCCTTCAGAGGGGCAGGCTTGATTTCCCCCACCCCCAAAGGACTACAACCCCCCCCTTCCTTTCCCGAGTGCAAGTTGAAATTCCCCACCCCGGGATTTACAACCCCCACCTTCCTTCAGAGTGCGGCTCTGTACTTCCCCCCCCAGGACAAAAACCCCCCTCCTTCCTTCAAGTCCCAGGCTCTGAAATTCCCCCCCTTGGGGGACTCCCAACCCCCCCTTTCCTTCCTTCAGATTTCCCAAGCCTGTACTTCCCCCCTCCAGGACTACAACCCCCCCCCTTTTCCTTCCGAGGGGCAGGCCCCTGTCCCTCCCCCTCTAGGATTTCAATAGCCCTACCCCTTCCTTCCGAGTGCAGGCTCTGTGCTTCCCCCTCCGGGACTAAAACCCCTTTCCCTCCTTCCTTCCAAAGTGCGGGTCGTTTTTTCCCACCCCAAAACAAAACCCTTCCCTCCTTCCTTATGAGTGCGGGCTCGGGACTTCCCACCTTCGGGACTAAAACCCCCCCCCTTTTCCTTCAAGTGTAGGCACTGTATTTAAACCCTCCCTCCAGGACTACAACCCCCCCCCTTTCCCTTTCAGAGTCCCAGGCTCTGTACCCCCCAAACCTCCAGGATTTCCCAACCCCCCCTCCTTCCTTCAGAGTGCAGACTTTTGTGTTTTCCCACCCCCAGGTTTTCAATAGCCCTCACCCCTTTCCTTCCGAGTGCACTCTGTGTTTCCCATTCCGGGACACAACCCTTCCCTTCTTCCTTCCGAGTGCGGCTTGTACTTCCCCCCCCTCCAGGACTAAACCCCCCCCTCCTTCCTTCAGAGTGCAGGCTCGTATTTTTCCAAACCTCCGGACTACAACCCCCCCCCTTTCTGAGTGCAGGCTCTGTATTTTCCCACCTCCGGACTACAACCCCCCCCCCTTCCTTCGGGAGGCAGGCTCTGAAATTTCCCACCTCCAGGACTACAACCCCCCTCCTTCCTTCAAAAGTGCGGGCTCTGTACTTCCCCCTCCAACTAAAACCCCCCCCCCCTCCTTCCTTCAAGTGAAGGCTCTGAAACTTCCCCCCTCCGGATTTAAAAACCCCCCCCCTCCTTCCTTGGGAGGCGGGCCCTCTGTACTTCCCACCTCCAGGACTACAACCCCCCTCCCCCTTCAGGGGGCCGGGCCTTGTATTTTCCCCCAACCGGGAAACTAAAAACCCCCCTCCTTCCTTCAGATTTGCAGGCTCTGTATTTCCCCACCTCCGGGCTAAAAACCTCCCCTCCTTCCTTCAGGGTGCAGGCTCTGAACTTCCCATTTTCCAGGACTACAAAACCCCCCCCCTTTCCTTCAGAGTGCAGGCTCGTACTTCTCATCCCGGGGACAAACAACCCCCCCCCCTTCCTTCAGATTTGCGGCTCTGTACTTCCCATTTTTGGGGACTAAAAAACCCCCCCCTCCTTCCTTCAGGTGCAGGCCCCTGTACTTCCCATCTCCAGGATTTAAAAAACCCCCCCTCCTTCCCTTCAAGTGCGGGCCCTCTGTACTTCCCCATGTGGGGGACTACACCCCCCCCCTCCTTCCTTCAGAGTGAAAAGCCTCTTTACTTTCATCTCCAGGACCAAACCCCCACCAAAAACTTTCATGTCTTCATTATGATGTTGTCTCATCTGGGCTAGGAGGGACTTTTTCAATTCTATTACTTTTTCCAATAATGTGTTTATTTCCCAAACCCCTTTTATTTCTTGGCCTTGAAACGAGGGTGTCCCCAAATTTTGAACAGTGCCCTTAGGCGAAGGGGCCCAAAAAAACTTGGGAAAAGTGTCCAGTTGGCAGTATTTTTCCTCCCTTTTGAAAATTCTTCAATTTTCCAAACCCATCATTTTTCTACGCCGGGGAGGTGTCCAGTAACCCTCCCCACAGTATCGGGGAGGGTTTTACCAGTTTAAAACCCTTCCCCCAAATTTTGGGGGGGTGTACCCGTAACCCCTCTCACAATTCGGGGAGGGGTAACCCGTAAGCACCTCAGTAAACCGGGGGGTGTTTGATTTAGAAACCCACCCAAAACCCGAGGTGATTAACCCAAAAGGGATACAAAACCCACAGATTGGTTTGTAAGACAAATAGTTTTTAGTTCCAGACTTTGGAAAAAGAACTTCTCCAGGCTGAGGGGGTTTATAACCTCAAATCTTTCGACTTCATGGGTGATGGGACTGTTTACATCGTCTTCCCTTCTCTATGCTTCCCGGGGAATTTCTGTACTCGGGCTGAAGAAGCCTACTGGGGTAGGCGAAAAAGGTTTTTGGAAAAATAGTTTCCCTAAATGTTGGGCCCATGTGTCCCTTTTTACCAATACCCGGAGGGGTAGAAGTAAACAACCCCACAATACCGGGGGGGGGTGTTACCATTTAGTAAACCCCACAAAAAACCGGGGGGGTTTTACCGGAGCACCCCACAAAAACCCCGGGGGGGTGTTACCGTGAGTACCCCCCAATACCGGGGGGTGTTTCCAGTGAGTAAACCCCACAATTCCCGGGGGGTGTTACCCGTGAGTACCCCACAATACCCGGGGGGTTACCGTGAGTACCCACAATTCCGGGGAGTTGTACCAGTGAGGGACCTCACAATTCCGGGGGGGGGTTTTTACCAGGGGGAGAAACCCCCCCAAAAACCGGGGGGAGGTTTTACCATGAGGACTCCCCATTTCCCGGGGGGGTTTTTTAACCGTGAGTACCTCACAATTACCGGGGGGGTGTTACCAGTGGTACCTCACAAAAACCGGGGAGGTGTTACCATGAGTTTCCTCACAATACCCGGGGGGGTGTTACCAGTGAAACACCTCACAATTACCGGGGAGGGGTTTTCAAAAAGGGGTTTCCCCAAATACCGGGGAGGGGGTTTTCCAAATGAATACCTCACAAAACCGGGGGGGTGTTAACCAGTGAGTTTCCCCCCAAAAACCGGGGGGGGTGTTACCTTGGGTACCCCCCCATTTCCGGGGAGTTTGTAACCCGTGGTACCTCACAATTTCCGGGGAGGGGTTTCCCCGTTTAGTACCCCCCAATACCGGGGGGGGGGGTTACCATGAGTACCCCCACAATAAAAGGGGAGGTGGTTACCAGTGAGTACCTCACAATACCCGGGGGGTGTTACCAGTGAGTCCCACAATTTCCGGGGGAAAGGGGTTACCAGTGAGTACCTAAAAATTTTCCGGGGGGGTTTTTTCCCAGTGGGGTACCTCACAATTTCCGGGGGGGTTTTACCAGTGGTACCTCACAATACCGGGGGGGTGTACCCGTGAGTACCCTTTTCCCAAAACGGGGGGGTGTACCAGTGAGTACCTCCCCAATACCGGGGGGTGTTTCCCCTGAGTTAAACCCCAAAAATCCGGGGGGGTTTTTACCATGGTACCTCACAATACCCGGGGGGGGGTACCCGTGGGGGTACCCACAATACCCCGGGGGGGTGGTTTTTCCAAGGGGTTCCTCACAATACCCGGGGGGGTTTTTAAACCGGGAGTAAACCCCACAATTTCCGGGGGGTGTTCCATGGTAACCTCACCATACCGGGGAGGTTGGGACCATTTAGTACCTCACCAAAACCGGGGAAGGTGTTTTCCCCGTGGGTAACCCCAAAATACCGGGGAGGTGTTTCCAGTGGGGTACCTCACCAAAACCGGGGGGGTGTACCCTGATTTCCTACAATACCGGGGGGGGGGGTTTTTTCCCGGAGTACCTTTACAAAAACCGGGGGGTTTTACCTGGGGGTTCCTCACAATACCGGGGGGGGTGTACCAGTTTAGAACCTCACAAAAACCGGGGAGGGGTTTTCCAGTGGCACCTCACAATACCGGGGGGGTTTTTACCAGTGGAAACCCCACAATACCGGGGAGGTGTTAAACCCGTGAGTACTTCACAATACCGGGAGGTGTTACCCCGTGAGTTTCTTCACAATAAACCCCCGGGGGGTTTTACCCCGGGGTTCCCCACAATACAGGGGGGGTGTTACCGTGAGTACCTCACAAAACCGGGGAGGTGTACCCTGGACCTCAAAAATACCGGGGGGGTGGAAAGGGGGGTTGCGTAAAGTACACAAACCCAAAAACGGGGCCGGGGAAAACCCTTAGTGGGTGTGTTCAAACCCCTCAAGGTAAAATTTAAACTACAGTCCCCGTGAATTGGGGGCTGGGGAAAAAATTTGGGGCCCCCTGTGATATTTTTGGGGGCCCCCTGGGTTTTTGGGGCCCCGTGGTTCTTGGAAACCCCTTTTTATATTTGGGGAAACCCCGTGGGTTTTTGGGGGCCTTTTTTTTTCTTGGGACCCCTATTTTCCAAGAACCCAAAAAACCCCCTGGGGTTTTGGGACTCCCGTTTTCCCTTGGGGCCCTGTGGTTCTTGGAAACCCTTTGGGGACTTTGGGAAACCCCCCTGGTTCTTGGGGGCCCCTTTTGGGTTTTCGGGACCCCCATGACTGGGTTTTGGGGCCCCCCCGTGATTTCTTGGGGGGGGCCCCCCCTGGTTTTTTTTGGGACTCCCCTTTGGGGCCCTTTTTATTCTGGGGTTTTTTTGGGAAACCCCGGGGGTTTTTTGGGAACCCCGTAGCACTTTAGCACAGTGACAAGCACTATAGGGGACTTTTTGACCCCCTGTGGTACTGTTTGCCGCTGGGGAATACCCGGGTTTTCCCCCAGCCTGCAACTTTTTTCTCACACTTTATAAATTTTTATAATTTTTATATATATATAAAATATATATATATATATATATAAATATATATATAAATTTTAAAATATATATATATATATTTAAAAAAACATAATATAATATATATATATATAAAATATATATATAAAATAAATATATTTTAAATATAAATATATATTATATATTAATATAATTTTTTAAAATATTATATTTATATATTTTAATATTTATATATATATATATATAAATATATTTTATATAAAATATTAATATATATTTATTATATATATATAATATAATATTTTTTAAAAATAAATATAAATTTTTATATATATATATTATATATTATTATATATATTATTTAATATATTATAAAAATATAAAATGTTCCCTTTTAGGTTAATTTTTGGGCTTTTTTAAAAAAAAAAATTAATTTTTGAGATCATACAACGAAATGACTATTTACTTTCATATTTAACCGGCATTGTGGTACAATTTTTTTTTGGGTTGGGGGGCGAGGAAAAACTGGCTAATTCTGGCAAGACTAGCGTTTTTAGTTAAGGTTTTAAAACCCTATTTCCATTTTCATCCCCCAGTATCAAAGGGCGATCAAACCCCCTATCCTGCTGGCCCCAAAGGGAGTCCAAACGACGAAATACAGCCCGGCTGGTCCCGGCACTGATTTCAAAGAATTTTAAAACCCAAATTTCCCTCTTGAAGACAGCCAGAGTTTTGGGTTTGGGAATTTTCCCGAAGCAAGGAAAGGGGGGCATGCTTTGGGACTTTTCTAGATAAGGGCACATGTATAACATACTCCCCGAAATCGTAATGACAAAGATTTCAAAAAAAACCCAAAACCCCGGGGGGGATTTGAACCCCCCATTTGTTGGGGAAAAAGTGGTGCCCCTGCTAACCTTCCTGTGGGGTTGAAAAAAATACCTAGTTGGACGAATTTATTGTGGTAGTTGGTCCAGTGGCTAACGCGAAAGGTCTGGAGTTTTTAGACTATGACCCCGGGTTCAAAAAAAACCCCCCGTGGTATTTGGGTTTTTTTCATGTTTTAACAGTTTGGGGATCTTTGTTTTCTGAAAAGTTTTTTGCCTACACAGTTTGGATTTTTTCAAATAAATACCCGAGGGGCAGCAGTATATAGTTTAAAACAAGATGATATAATCGTCTCAACCTTGAAGAAAATAGTATACCAGTTTTTAAAAATAAATCTCCTTAGTTTTACCATAGTATATTTTGCGCCGTCAGCAAAGGTCTTGTGTACGGAGTGATTTCAGTGCCAAGCGTTCCCAGAGCTCGGGATAATTGCTTGTATACGAGCCCCTGAAAGTCCCTCAACCCTTTTTTTCCCGGTTTAAACACTCTCACTTTCCTTTTAAAGGGGACTTTTGAGTATTTCCCGCTTAGATAAACAATTTTCCCCCTTTAGTATCATTATCTCAGCGTTGTTAACTTGTAAGTTGTAGTTATTCAGTTTATCTTATCTTTTCTGTAGCCGAGAGCCAGCAAAAAAAACCCTTTGGGTGTCCCCCAAAGGGAAAAATTGGTAAGTTTCCTAATAAACAGTTCCCTGTTCCCGGGGTGTGTCTTTCGTTGGACTGCATCCAACCAAAAGGGAACAGCCCTGTCAGTCAGATAGCAGTCAGGTTGGTGTGGGGGCCCGGCCTCGGGGGCGGGTGCCCCCCAAATCGGGATAAAAAACTGAAGGGGCCCTGTCATTTTTAAATTTTTAACTGCTGTGAGACTATTGAAGGGGTATATCTAAAGGCTTTTCCTTGGGTTTTCCCCCTTTTCGTTTGTGTGTATGAACTCTCCTGTTTGTTTCCAGGAGGGGATTTTTACCCCCCGTGAGCACAAACACCACCCCGAAGGGAAAGGGTGAAAAAGGTTTTTTAAGATACAATGGAAACAAAAAGGGGTTTTAAAAGAAAACCCAAGTTACCCTACAATTTACATCGATAAAAAGGCCCCGGATGTGTTGTGTGGGGTTTTACTCCCCCTATATGTGGTTGCAGGGGGCGAGTTTACACTCCTGGCCCTGGGTTTTGGGGGGGTTGGTTTTCGAGTTTGGGACTGTTTAAAGTTCTTTTCGTTGGTTGGGGTTGGTAACGTTGGGTAAGACACGTGGAAGTGTACAGTGGGTCAATTTTTCTTAATCCATGGTGGGGGCCCGGGGCCCTTTGGGGAGGGCCCCAAGGACTCTACCTTGGTTAACGACCCCCGCCAGGATATCCCCGACCCTTTGTATTAGTTCGCTTGGGGTGCCTGAGGGGAAACTTCTCCGCCCTTATCGGGGTCTTAGCCGGGGGCCCCCCCAAAAAACCCCCCCGGGGGGAAGGGGGGGGGAAATCGTTTTAGTTTCCCAGGGATCTTCATGCATTGCCTCACCCTATTTTTTCCCACTTTTCAATGTTTAAACACACTTATTTAAATTTTTTAATTTTCTAATGGAATTACCCTTGAAATTTTGGGTGAAATGTGCTATTTTTCTGAGCAACAGACGATACATGATTGGGTGTAAATTTTGTACATTTTCACCTAGTCGTTTTGACCCGCAACCCGTATACTTATCTTTTTTAGGAATAAACCCCGGGGGATTTAAACCCTATGGGGATATTTTTTTTATATATATAAATTTAATTTTTAAAATTTTATATATATATATATTTTTATATATATATATATAATATATTTTTTTATATATATATTTTAAATTTTATTTTATATCCAAAAAAATTCGCAAGAGCCAAAACGAAATATACACACTGGTTTTTCCCGGTGAAGGGGGACTTCCCAACCTACGAACCTTGGAACAAGGTACGCAGTGCTATACCAAAACTCACCACACTGAACCAATACCTTGATGTCCGACTTGCGCTAGAGATTGATCCAAGGCAGCCAGCTTTCAGGGAGAAGGCTTACAGCTTTTCATCTCATCCCTGCATGCATCAGCCTTACTAGAGATTTTAACAATGCAAGGAATTCGCAAGAGCAGGCGAAATAAACACACACACACACACACACACACACACACACACACACACACACAAACACACACACACACACACAACACACACACCACACACACACACACACACACATATATATATATATATATATATAATATATTATATATATATATAGATTATATATATATTATATAGTTCCTTTGTATAAAGGCGAAGGGGACAAAAGAGAGTGCAAAAATAAGTCTGTTGAGTATACCTGGTAAAGTGTATGGTAGAGTTATTATTGAAAGAATTAAGAGTAAGACGGAGAATAGGATAGCAGATGAACAAGGAGGCTTTAGGAAAGGTAGGGGGTGTGTGGACAGGTGTTTACAGTGAAACATGTAAGTGAACAGTATTTAGATAAGGCTAAAGAGGTCTTTGTGGCATTTATGGATTTGGAAAAGGCGTATGACAGGGTGGATAGGGGGGCAATGTGGCAGATGTTGCAAGTGTATGGTGTAGGAGGTAGGTTACTGAAAGCAGTGAAGAGTTTTTACGAGGATAGTGAGGCTCAAGTTGGAGTATGTAGGAAAGAGGGAAATTATTTCCCAGTAAAAGTAGGCCTTAGACAAAGATGTGTGATGTAACCGTGGTTGTTTAATATATTTATAGATGGGGTTGTAAGAGAAGTAAAATGCGAGGGTCTTGGCAAGAGGGGTGGAGTTAAAAGATAAAGAATCACACACAAAGTGGAGTTGTCACAGTTGCCTTTGCTGATGACACTGTGCTCTTGGGAGATTCTGAGAGAAGTTGCAGAGATTGGTGGATGAATTTGGTAGGATGTGCAAAAGAAGAAAATTAAAAGTGAATACAGGAAAGAATATGGTTATGAGGATAAACAAAAAGATTAGGTGATGAAAGATTGGATATCAGATTGGAGAGAGAGAGTATGGAGGAGGTGAATGTATTCAGATATTTGGGAGTGGACGTGTCAGCGGATGGGTCTATGAAAGATGAGGTGAATCATAGAATTGATGAGGGGAAAAGGGTGAGTGGTGCACTTAGGAGTCTGTGGAGACAAAGAACTTTGTCCTTGGAGGCAAAGAGGGGAATGTATGAGTGTATAGTTTTACCAACGCTCTTATATGGGTGTGAAGCATGGGTGATAAATGTTGCAGCGAGGAGAAGGCTGGAGGCAGTGGAGATGTCATGTCTGAGGGCAATGTGTGGTGTGAATATAATGCAGAGAATTCGTAGTTTGGAAGTTAGGAGGAGGTGCGGGATTACCAAAACTGTTGTCCAGAGGGCTGAGGAAGGGTTGTTTGAGGTGGTTCGGACATGTAGAGAGAATGGGGCGAAACCAGAGTGACTTCAAGAGTGTATCAGTTTGTAGTGGAAGGAAGGCGGGGTAGGGGTCGGCCTAGGAAAGGTTGGAGGGAGGGTCTAAAGGAGGTTTTGGTGAGAGGGGGTTGGATTCCAGCAGCATGCGTGAGCGTGTTTGATAGGGTAATGGAGACAATGGTTTTTAATACTGACGGCTGTTGGGGTTGAGCAAGTAACATTTATGAAGGGGTTCAGGGGAAAACCCCAGGCCGCTTGAGTCCTGGAGATGGGAATACATCCTGCACCTGAAGAGGGGGGTTAAGTTGCAGTTTAAAAAAAGTAGTGTAAAGCAAACCCCTTTTGGCAAACGGATGGGGAATGATGGGAAAGTTTTTTTTTTTTTGGGCCCCCCTGCCTAGGGGGGGAACCGGGCCCTGTGATAAAAATATTTATATTTTTATAAATATATATATAATAATTATATATATATTATTTAGTAAAATTTTACCGATCTTTCTTTTTTCACAGCTCCTCAGAAGATTTGAACCTTTCAAAACTTTTTCGACTCCTTCAGGACATAACAAGCCTTTCGCGGGGGCTCTTGGGATCCCTACGGCCCCTTACTGACTAAAAAAACTTTAGAAGTGGCTAAAACTTTTGAGGGGCCCCTGTAAGGAAAAAAGTGGGGTGGACAGGTAGTGGTGCAGGGTCCTCTGTCTTTGTTTGGAGTGGAGGTGGAAGGAGTGGTGCAGGGTCCTTCTTTTTTAGGGTGGAGGTGGACATGGTGGTGCAGGCTGCCTTGTCTTTTTTAGGAGTGGAGGGGGACAGGGGGGCAGGCTCCCTGTCTTTGTTAGGAGTGGAGGTGGACAGGTATGGTGCAGGCTGCCCTGTCTTTGTTTGGATGGAGGTGGACAGGGGGGGGTGCAGCTGCCCTGCTTTGTTAGGAGTGGAGGTGGACAGGTATGGTGCAGGGTGCCTCTTTGTTAGGGGTGGAGGTGGAAGGTGGTGGTGTAGGGTGCCTCGTCTTTTTTAGGAGTGGAGGGGGAAAGGGGGTGGGCAGGGTTTCCCCTGTCTTTGTTAAAGGATTGGGGGTGGGCAGGTGGTGGTGCAGGCGCCTCGCTTTGTTAGGAGTGGGGTGGACAGGTGGTGGGGCAGGCTGCCCTGTCTTTGTTTGGGGTGGAGTGGACAGGGGCGGTCAGGCGCCTCTGTCTTTTAGGATGGGGGTGGACAGTGGGGGTGAGGCTGCCTCTGTTTTTGTTAGGAGTGGAGTGGAAGGTGGGGGTGCAGGGCTGCCCCTGTCTTTGTTAGGGGTGGAGGTGGAAGTGGTGGTGCAGGCTGCCTCTGTCTTTGTTGGGTGGAGGGGACAGGTATGGTGCAGGGTGCCCCTGCTTTGTTAGGAGTGAGGTGGGCAGGGGTGGGGCAGGGGGCCTTGTCTTTGTTAGGAAAGGAGGGGGACAGGGGGTGGGGCAGGCTGCCTCTGCTTTGTTAGGAGTGGGGGTGGACAGGTTTGTGGTGCGGGTGCCTCGCTTTGTTAGGGGTGAGTGGGCAGTGTGGGGCAAGATGCCCCTGTCTTTTTTAGGGTGGGGTGGACGGTGGTGGTGCGGCTGCCCCGTCTTTTTTAGGGTGGAGGGGGAAGGTGGTGGGGCAGGCTGCCTCTGTCTTTGTTAGGAGTGGAGGTGGACAGGTGGTGGTGCAGGCTGCCTCTGTCTTTGTTAGGAGTGGAGGTGGGCAGGTGGGGGTCAGGCGCCTCGTCTTTTTTAGGAGTGGGGGGTGGAAGGTGGGGGTGCAGGCTGCCTCTGTCTTTTTAGGAGTGGAGTGGACAGGTGGGGTGCAGGCTGCCTCTGTCTTTGTTAGGAGTGGAGGTGGGCAGGTGGTGGTGCAGGCTGCCTCTGTCTTTTTTAGGAGTGGAGGGGGAAGGTGGTGGGCGGCTGCCTCGTCTTTGTTAAGGGGGTGGAATGTATGGTGCAGGTGCCTCGCTTTGTTGGAGTGGAGGTGGACAGGTGGGGGCAGGGTTTTCCCCGTCTTTGTTAGGATGGAGATGGACAGGGGTGGTGCAGGGCCCCGTTTTTTTTTTTTAGGAGTGGAGGTGGACAGGTTGGGGGGTGCAGGCTGCCGTCTTTTTTTAGGAGTGGGGGTGGACAGGTGGGGGGGCAGCTGCCTCTGTCTTTGTTTAGGAGTGGGGGTGGGGAAAGGGGGTGGGGAGGCTGCCCTGTCTTTGTTGGAGGAGGGGGCAGGTGTTTTGCAGGCTCCCCTGTCTTTGTTAGGAGTGGGGTGGGGAGGTGGTGTAGGCGCCTTGTCTTGTTTGGAGTGGGTTTGGGGAAGGGGGTGGTGCAGGCTGCCTCTGTCTTTGTTTGGATGGAGGGGCAGGGGGGGTTTCAGGGTGCCTCGTCTTTGTTAGGGGTGGAGGTGGAAGGGGGTGGGCAGGCGCTTTTGTCTTTGTTAGGGGTGGGGGGGGGGTGGGCAGGTGCCTCTGTCCCTTTTTTAGGAGTGGGGGTGGGCAGGGGGGGTGCAGGCTGCCCCTGTCTTTTTTTGGGTGAGGTGGACAGGTTGGGGGTCAGGCTGCCTCGTCTTTTCTAGGAAGTGGACAGGTGGTGGGGGCAGCTGCCTGTCTTGCTAGGGGTGGAGGTGGACGGTGGTGGTGCAGGCTGCGTCGTCTTTGTAGGGGTGGAGGTGGACAGGTGGTGGGGCAGGCTGCCCCCGTCTTTTTTAGGAGTGGAGGTGGCAGTGGTGGTCAGGCTGCCCGGTCTTTGTTAGGGGTGGGGGGGACAGGGGGGTGCGGTGCCTTGCTTTTTTTTAGGAGGGAGGTGGGCAGGTGGGGGTGCAGCTGCCTCTGTCTTTTCAGGGGTGGAGGTGGGGCGTGGTGGGCAGGCTGCCTCTGTCTTCTAGGGGTGGAGGGGGAAGGGGGTGGTGCAGGCTGCCTCTGTCTTTTTTTTGGAGTGGGGGTGGGGAAGGGGGGGTGCAGGGTCCTTGTCTTTTCTAGGGTGGAGGGGGCAGGTGGTGGGGCAGGCGCTCTGTCTTTGTTAGGAGTGGAGGGGGGACATGGGTGCAGGCGCCCCTTCTTTGTTAGGAGTGGAGGGGACAGGTGGTTGCAGGGTGCCTTGTCTTTGTTAGATGGGGTGGAAGGTGGGGGGTAGCTGCCCCGTCTTTGTTAGGATGGAGGTGGACGGTGGGGGTGCAGGGTGCCTCTGTCTTTGTTTGGAGTAGGTGGACAGGGGGTGGGGCAGGGCCCTGCTTTGTTATGAGTGGAGGTGGCAGGGGGGGCGGGGCCTCGTCTTTGCTAGGAGTGGAGGTGGACAGGTGGTGGTGCAGGCTGCCTCTGTCTTTGTTAGGGGGGAGGTGGACAGGTGGTGGTGCAGGCTGCCTCTGTCTTTGTTAGGGGTGGAGGGGACAGGGGTGGTCAGGCTGCCCTTCTTTGTAGGAGGGGGGGTGGACAGGTGGTGGGCTGCCTTGTCTTTGTTAGGAGTGGAGGTGGACAGGTGGTGGTGCAGGCTGCCTCTGTCTTTGTTAGGAGTGGAGGTGGACAGGTGGTGGTGCAGGCTGCCTCTGTCTTTGTTAGGAGTGGAGGTGGACAGGTGGTGGTGCAGGCTGCCTCTGTCTTTGTTAGGAGTGGAGGTGGACAGGTGGTGGGGCGGCTTTCCTTAAATTCTTAGGATGGAGGTGGACAGTGGGGGGCAGGCGCCTTGTCTTTGTTAGGAGTGGGGTGGACAGTGGTGGTGCAGCTGCCTTGCTTTGTTTTTGAGGGGGCAGGTGGTGGTGCAGGGCCTCTGTCTTGTTGGAGTGGAGGTGGACAGGGGGTGGTGCAGGCTGTCTGTTTTGTTAGGAGGGATGGACAGGTGGTGGGCAGGCTGCCCTGTCTTTGTTGGAGTGGAGGTGGGCAGGTGGTGGTGCAGGCTGCCTCTGTCTTTGTTAGGAGTGGAGGTGGGCAGGTGGTGGTGCAGGCTGCCTCTGTCTTTGTTAGGAGTGGAGGTGGACAGGTGGTGGTGCAGGCTGCCTGTCTTTGTTAGGAGTGGAGGTGGGAAGGTGGGGGGTGCAGGTGCCTCTTCTTGTTAGGAGGGAGGGGGACAGGGGGGTGCGGCGCCGCTGTCTTTGTTAGGGGGGAGGTGGACAGGGGGTGGTGCGGCGCCGCTGTTTTGTTAGGAGTGAGGTGGACAGTGGGGGTGCAGGCGCCCCTGTCTTTGTTTTGGAGGGAGGTGGGGAGGTGGTGGGGGCAGGCTGCCTCTGTTTTGTTAGGGGTGGAGGGGGAGGGGGTGGTGCAGGCTGCCTCTGTCTTTTTTAGGATGGGGGGGACGGGGGTGGGAGGCTGCCTGTTTTGTTGGGGTGGAGGTGGAAAGGGGGTGGTGCAGGCTGCCTCTGCTTTGTTTGGAGGGAGGTGGACAGGTGGGGGTGCGGCTGCCGCTGTCTTTGTTAGGAGTGGAGGGGGACAGGGTGGGGGCAGGCTGCCGCGTCTTTTTTAGGAGTGGGGGGAAAGGGGGGGGTTTCAGGCGCCTTTGTTTTGTTAGGAGGGAGGTGGCGGGTGGTGGGCTGCCTCTGTCTTTGTTAGGATGGGGGTGGACAGGTGGTGGTGCAGGCCCTCTGTCTTTTTTAGGGTGGGGGGGGACAGGTGGGGGTCGGGGTGCCTCTGTTTTGTTAGGAGTGGAGGTGGACAGGGGGGGCAGGCTGCCCCCTTTTCTTTGTTAGGAGTGGGGGTGGACAGGAAATGATGCAGCGCCTTGTCTTTGTTAGGAGTGGGGGTGGGCGGTGGTGGTGCAGGGGCCTGTCTTTGTTAGGAGTGGAGGTGGGGCAGGTGGGGTGCAGGCTGCCTCTTTTTTGTTGAGTGGAGGGGACAGGTGGTGGGCGGGTGCCTCTGTCTTTGTTTGGAGTGGGGTGGCGGGGGGGGCAGGTGCCCTGCTTTGTTGGATGGAGGGGGAAGGTGGTGGTGCGGCTGCCCTGCTTGTTGGAGTGGGGTGGACAGGTGGGGGTGCGGCTGCCCCGTCCCTTTGGGATGGGGGTGGCAGGTGGGGGGAGGGCCTCTGCTTTGTTTGGGGTGGGGTGGACGGGGGGTGGGCGGCGCCCTGTCTTTGTTAGGAGTGGAGGTGGGCAGGTGGTGGTGCAGGCTGCCTCTGTCTTTGTTAGGAGTGGAGGTGGGCAGGTGGTGGTGCAGGCTGCCTCTGTCTTTGTTAGGAGTGGAGGTGGACAGGTGGTGGGCAGGCTCTCGTCTTTTGTTAAATGGAGGTGGACGGGGGTGGTGCAGGTGCCTCTGTCTTTTTTTGGAGTGGGGGGGCAGGTGGGGTCAGGCTCCTCTGTCTTTGTTGGAGTGGGGGTGGGGAGGTGGTGGTGCAGGCGCCTCTGTCTTTGTTAGGGTGGAGGGGGCAGGTGGTGGTGCAGGCTGCCCGTCTTTGTTTGATGGAGGTGGAAAGGGGGGGCGGTGCCTCTGTCTTTGTTAGGGGTGGGGGTGGACAGGTGGTGGTGCAGGCTGCCTCTGTCTTTGTTAGGAGTGGAGGTGGACAGGTGGTGGTGCAGGCTGCCCCTGTCTTTGTTAGGAGTAGGTGGACAGGTGGTTGCAGGCTGCCTTTCTTTTTTTTAGGAGTGGGGGTGGACAGGTGGGGGTGCAGGCTCCCTTTTTTTGGGTTTTGGAGTGGAGTGGGCAGGTGGTGGTGCGGCTGCTCTGTCTTTTGTTTGGATGGAGGGGGACAGGTGGGGGCGGCTGCCTCGTCTTTGTTTTGGGGTGGGGGGACAGGTGGGGGTGAGGGTGCCTTGTCTTTTTTAGGGGGAGGTGGGACAGGGAGATCAGGGTGCCTTGTCTTTGTTAGGGTGGGGTGGACAGGTGGGGTGCAGGGTGCCTCTTCTTTGTTAGGGTGGGGGTGGACAGGTGGTGGTGCAGGCGCCTTTTTGTCTTTGTTAGGAGTGGGGGTGGACAGGTGGTGGTGCAGGGTCCTTGTCTTGTTAGGGGTGGAGGGGGACAGGGGTGGGCAGGCTGCCCTTCTTTTTTAGGAGGGGGTGGACAGGGGGTGGTGCAGGCTGCCTTGTCTTTTTTAGAGTGGAGGGGGACGGGGTGGTGCAGGCTGCCCCTGTCCTTGTTTGGAGTGGGTGGACAGGGGGTTTGGGGCAGGTGCCCCTGTCTTTGTTAGGAGTGGAGGTGGACAGGTGGTGGGCAGGCTGCCCCGTCTTTTTTTAGGAGTGGAGGTGGACAGGTGGTGGGCAGGTGCCTCTGTCTTTGTTTGGAGTGGAGGTGGCAGGTGGTTGGGGAGGCTGCCTCTGTCCTTGTTAGGAGGGGGGGTGGACGGTGGGGTGCAGGTGCCTCTGTCTTTGTTAGGAGGTGGAGGGGACAGGTGGTGGGCAGGGTGCCCCTGTCTTTTTTAGGGGGGAGGTGGGCAGGGGGTGGGCAGGTGCCTCTGCTTGTTAGGGGTGGGGGTGGACGGGTGGTGCAGGCTGCCTCTGTCCTTGTTAGGGGTGGGGTGACAGGGGGGTGGTGCAGGGTGCCTTGTCTTTTTTAAGATGGAGGTGGACGGGTGGGGCAGGCTGCCTCTGCTTGTTAGGAGTGGAGGTGGCAGGTGGTGGGCAGAAACTTTGTCGTTGCAAAACGAAAAAAAAAGAAAGTGAAGATAGAAGAATTAAGCAGGGAAAAATACAAATTTTTTTAAAGCCGTCATAGTCAAAAGATTTTCTGCAGTAAAAAATAAGGGGACATGTTAGTGTTGGTTGCATCATTGGGAAAAACCCCTCACGACAACCAGGGAAAAAACTAGTGGATAATAGGACTTTAAAACAAGGGAACAGTGCTAGGTGACACATTAAATTCTCTGTGCTCTCTTTTTTTGGGAAATGTTCAATGTTGACGGCTCCTTCAGGGGAAGGGATATCCAAATTGGGGAAAAAATAAGATATCAAATTTCGGTCCATAAAACCCGTAAAGCATTTTAAATTACGGGGGGCGTCTTACAGTCGTAAGGATTACTCGCTGGGGCGGAGATGAATATATATATATGTATGTGGAAAGTAATCAGGGGGCCTTGTCCCAAATCTGCACACTACCATACAGCTGGAGAGAGAATTTTGGAGGGAAATGTAAAATAAAACCCCGGAGGAGCGGGTGAGGTGGGGAAAAATAAGAAAACTTGTTCAAAATCTGGGGGCCCAGACATTAACACTTCCCAAGATATCAAAACACCTGGAAAAAAGTTAGAAGCCCTTTAAAAGGGAAAGGACAAGTTCTTCGCCAGGTCCAATTTAAACCAACTTGATTATAGTGAGGCAAAGGGCTTTTCCCGCACAACATCCTGGTTGACCAGGCAAGCACTCAGGGAAAAAATGCTTCCTTCTTTTTTTTACAAGCCTGACTTGTCCCCAAAGATTGACGATTAATGTATTTTCATTTCGAATTTAGTTTGGGAAGCAGATATTAATTATAGGTAGAAGGTTAATTAATAATGTGAAGGCTTGAAGACAGTGTGAGAATAGTGGAGCACTGCAGCAGGACTACTGGCCTATGGTAGGTAGGTCCAACTCTTAACCTTGTGGATAAATGGTTTAGAAAACCCAACATGTTGATAAATGAAACACTTGTGCAACATTTAGGTATCTTTATTCTGGAAACGTTTCGCCCGCCAGTGGCTGGCCTGTTTTTTCAAGTTACCTTGTAAGGTCTTCCCTTCAGTGACCTTACTTGGGAGATTATTGCACAAATTACCAACAAATAGGAGAGAGAAAAGCTTACCACGACGTTTTGGTCCAACTTGGTCCATTTGCAAAGTGTGACTTAGTCAGTGGTCCAAGTCGGACCGAAACGTCGTGGTAAGCTCCTCTCTCCTATGTGCGGGTTATTTGTGTATTGTTCCAGTCACGGTATTGTACCTTACTGTATTTTTTCCAAGATTATTCTTCTCATCAGTCGCAGTGGTGCCAACCCCGTGCTTTTCTATGTATCTTTTCTAAATCAAAATTCGTTCATCTTGAACCCGAGTTAAATGAGCTATGGGGGGACGTGTTTCACTTCTTCGGGTCAGTGAGAAACAGCCGTCCAGGATTTTAATGGTCAGACACAAAGCAATTAGTAAAAAGTAAGAATATCATTAGAATGTTAATGTGAAGGCATTAAGAAGGAGAGGAGACTGGACTAATAAAGAAGTATGCAGTGGGTAGACTGTGTTGCAGGTTGTTGCTGCTTGAGTGAACGTATAAGGGTTGGCTGGGTCGTAAGCTGTCAGGGGTTGGCCTTTCCTGTATGATTTATCTACCGCCATAACGTTACAGGTAATTTGTCCGGCCCGAGCCTTCAACATAAAAGGTGGTGGAATGCAAGTGCTAGTGTCCCAGGGAGCAAGTGCTAGTGTCCCAGGGAACAAGTGCTAGTGTCCCGGGAACAAGGGGTAGTGTCCCCGGGAACAAGGGCTAGTGTACCAGGGAGCAAATGCTAGTGTCCTGGGAAAAAGTGCTTGAGTCCCGGAACAAGTGCTAGTGGCCCGGGAACAAGTGCTAGTAGCCCAGGAACAAGGGCTAGTGGCCCGGGAACAAGTGCTAGTAGCCCAGGAACAAGGGCTAGTGGCCCGGGAACAAGGACCAGTTCCCTAAGAACAAGGACTAGTGTCCCAGGAACAAAGACTAGTGTCCCTGGAACAAGGACTAGTGTCCCTGGAACAAGTACTAGTGTCCCAGGAACAAGAACTAGTGTCCCTGGAACAAGGACTAGTGTCCCTGGAACAAGAACTAGTGTCCCAGGAACAAGGACTAGTGTCCCTGGAACAAGAACTAGTGTCCCTGGATCAAGGACTAGTGTCCCAGGAACAAGAACTATTGTCTCAGGAACAAGAACTAGTGTCCCAGGAACAAGAACTAGTGTCCCTGGAACAAGGACTAGTGTCCCTGGAACAATAATTAGTGTCCCAGGAACAAGAACTAGTGTCCCTGGAACAAGGACTAGTGTCCCTGGAACAAGGACTAGTGTGACTGGAACAAGGACTAGTGTCCCTGGAACAAAAACTAGTGTCCCAGGAACAAGGACTAGTGTCCCTGGAACAAGGACTAGTGTCTCTGGAACAAGAACTAGTGTCCCAGGAACAAGAACTAGTGTCCCTGGAACAAGGACTAGTGTCCCTGGAACAATAATTAGTGTCCCAGGAACAAGAACTAGTGTCCCTGGAACAAGGACTAGTGTCCCTGGAACAAGGACTTGTGTCCCTGGAACAAGGACTAGTGTCCCTGGAACAAGAACTAGTGTCCCAGGAACAAGGACTAGTGTCCCTGGAACAAGGACTAGTGTCTCTGGAACAAGAACTAGTGTCCCAGAACAAGAACTAGTGTCCCTGGAACAAGAACTAGTGTCCCTGGATCAAGGACTAGTGTCCCAGGAACAAGAACTATTGTCTCAGGAACAAGAACTAGTGTCCCAGGAACAAGAACTAGTGTCCCAGGAACAAGGACTAGTGTCCCTGGAACAAGAACTAGTGTCCCTGGATCAAGGACTAGTGTCCCAGGAACAAGAACTATTGTCTCAGGAACAAGAACTAGTGTCCCAGGAACAAGAACTAGTGTCCCTGGAACAAGGACTAGTGTCCCTGGAACAATAATTAGTGCCCCAGGAACAAGAACTAGTGTCCCTGGAACAAGGACTAGTGTCCCTGGAACAAGGACTAGTGTCCCTGGAACAAGGACTAGTGTCCCTGGAACAAGAACTAGTGTCCCAGGAACAAGGACTAGTGTCCCTGGAACAAGGACTAGTGTCTCTGGAACAAGAACTAGTGTCCCAGGAACAAGAACTAGTGTCCCTGGAACAAGGACTAGTGTCCCTGGAACAATAATTAGTGTCCCAGGAACAAGAACTAGTGTCCCTGGAACAAGGACTAGTGTCCCTGGAACAAGGACTTGTGTCCCTGGAACAAGGACTAGTGTCCCTGGAACAAGAACTAGTGTCCCAGGAACAAGGACTAGTGTCCCTGGAACAAGGACTAGTGTCTCTGGAACAAGAACTAGTGTCCCAGAACAAGAACTAGTGTCCCTGGAACAAGAACTAGTGTCCCTGGAACAAGGACTAGTGTCCTTGGAACAAGAACTAGTGTCCCAGAACAAGAACTAGTGTCCTGGAACAAGAACTAGTGTCCCTGGAACAAGGACTAGTGTCCCTGGAACAAGAACTAGTGTCCCTGGAACAAGAACTAGTGTCCCTGGAACAAGGACTAGTGTCCCGGAACAAGAACTAGTGTCCCTGGAACAAGAACTAGTGTCCGTGGAACAAGAACTAGTGTCCCTGGAACAAGAACTAGTGTCCCTGGAACAAGGACTAGTGTCCCTGGAACAAGAACTATTGTCCTTGGAACAAGAACTAGTGTCCCTGGAACAAGAACTAGTGTCCCTGGAACAAGAACTAGTGTCCTTGGAACAAGAACTAGTGTCCCTGGAACAAGAACTAGTGTCCCTGGAACAAGAACTAGTGTCCCTGGAACAAGAACTAGTGTCCCTGGAACAAGAACTAGTGTCCCTGGAACAAAGACTAGTGTCCTGGAACAAGAACTAGTGTCCCTGGAACAAGAACTAGTGTCCCTGGAACAAGGACTAGTGTCCCGGAACAAGAACTAGTGTCCTTGGAACAAGAACTAGTGTCCCTGGAACAAGAAATAGTGTCCCTGGAACAAGAACTAGTGTCCCTGGAACAAGAACTAGTGTCCCTGAAACAAGAACTAGTGTCCTTGGAACAAGAACTAATGTCCCTGGAACAAGAACTAATGTCCCTGGAACAAGAACTAGTGTCCCTGGAACAAGAACTAGTGTCCCTGGAACAAGAACTAGTGTCCCTGGAACAAGGACTAGTGTCCCGGAACAAGAACTAGTGTCCTTGGAACAAGAACTAGTGTCCCTGGAACAAAAACTAGTGTCCCTGGAACAAGAACTAGTGTCTCTGGAACAAGGACTAGTGTCCTGGAACAAGAACTAGTGTCCCTGGAACAAGAACTAGTGTCCCTGGAACAAGAACTAGTGTCCCTGGAACAAGAACTAGTGTCCTTGGAACAAGAACTAATGTCCCTGGAACAAGAACTAATGTCCCTGGAACAAGAACTAATGTCCCTGGAACAAGAACTAGTGTCCCAGGAACAAGAACTAGTGTCCCTGGAATAAGAACTAGTGTCCCAGGAACAAGAACTAGTGTCCCTGGAATAAGGACTAGTGTCCCTGGAACAAGAACTAGTGTCCCTGGAACAAGGACTAGTGTCCCGGAACAAGAACTAGTGTCCTTGGAACAAGAACTAGTGTCCCTGGAACAAAAACTAGTGTCCCTGGAACAAGAACTAAGTGTCCCTGGAACAAGGACTAGTGTCCCGGAACAAGAACTAGTGTCCCTGGAACAAGAACTAGTGTCCGTGGAACAAGAACTAATGTCCCAGGAACAAGAACTAGTGTCCCTGGAATAAGAACTAGTGTCCCTGGAATAAGGACTAGTGTCCCTGGAACAAGAACTAGTGTCCCGGAACAAGAATTAGTGTCCTTGGAACAAGAACTAATGTCCCTGGAACAAGAACTAATGTCCCTGGAACAAGAACTAGTGTCCCTGGAACAAGAACTAGTGTCCCAGGAACAAGAACTAGTGTCCCTGGAATAAGAACTAGTGTCCCAGGAACAGGAACTAGTGTCCCTGGAATAAGAACTAATGTCCCTGGAACAAGAACTAATGTCCCTGGAACAAGAACTAGTGTCCCTGGAACAAGAACTAGTGTCCCTGGAATAAGAACTAGTGTCCCTGGAACAAGAACTAGTGTCCCTGGAACAAGAACTAGTGTCCCTGGAACAAGAACTAGTGTCCCTGGAACAAGAACTAGTGTCCCTGGAACAAGAACTAATGTCCCAGGAACAAGAACTAGTGTCCCTGGAATAAGAACTAGTGTCCCTGGAACAAGAACTAGTGTCCCTGGAACAAAGGCTGGTGTCCCTGGAACAAGAACTAGTGTCCCTGGAACAAGAACTAGTGTCCCTGGAACAAGAACTAATGTCCCAGGAACAAGAACTAGTGTCCCTGGAATAAGAACTAGTGTCCCTGGAACAAGAACTAGTGTCCCTGGAACAAAGGCTGGTGTCCCTGGAACAAGAACTAGTGTCCCTGGAACAAGAACTAGTGTCCCTGGAACAAGAACTAATGTCCCAGGAACAAGAAACTAGTGTCCCTGGAATAAGAACTAGTGTCCCTGGAACAAGAACTAGTGTCCCTGGAACAAAGGCTAGTGTCCCTGGAACAAGAACTAGTGTCCCTGGAACAAAGGCTAGTGATTAGTAAAAACCCACGATCAAATAACACGATTGTTTACAATCGTGTCATTACTCTTTCGTGAGTCATGTTGACACCAGTACAAGTTGTACAAGAATGATATACAACACCGACAAGATGAAATTAAGACACATGTGCAACATCTGGGTAAAGCAAAAGGACACAAGTGCAACTAATGTGACATTTTATTGTGGCAACGTTTCGCTCTCCAGGAGCTTTATCAAGCCGTTACAAACAGTATATGGACACACCTTGGCAAAGCTCCTGGAGAGCGAAACGTTGCCACAATAAAATGTCACATTAGTTGCACTTGTGTCCTTTTACTTTACATATTGTCAGTAATTCTACCAACTTTATTACAACATCTGGGTATCTTTATTATAGACGTTTCGCCATCCAGTGGCTTTATCAATACAAATTCCAGGACTACGGTGCTCTTCACCAGTTCCAAGGTTGAGGGACTGACTACCTCACCTTCTGTACATAGTCCTACTGCTTCAAGTTATGTCCTGGAATTTGTATTAAAAAAGCCACTGGATGGCGACACGTCTACAATAAAGATACCCAGATGTTTCACACGTGTCTTAATTTCACCAATACAAGTATTCTACCACTGACATATACGCTAACACTGGATTAGAAAGACACGTAAGCAAACACTACGACATATTTATTAGAAAACGTTTCGGTCCTGAGACCTTGATCACTTCTAACATACATATTTATTAGAAAACGTTTCGGTCCTGGGACTTTGATCACTTCTAACATACATATTTATTAGAAAACGTTTCGGTCCTGGGACCTTGATCACTTCTAACATACATATTTATTAGAAAACGTTTCGGTCCTGGGACCTTGATCACTTCTAACATACATATTTATTAGAAAACGTTTCGGTCCTGGGACCTTGATCACTTCTAACATACATATTTATTAGAAAACGTTTCGGTCCTGGGACCTTGATCACTTCTAACATACATATTTATTAGAAAACGTTTCGGTCCTGGGACCTTGATCACTTATAACATACATATTTATTAGAAAACGTTTCGGTCCTGGGACCTTGATCACTTCTAACATACATATTTATTAGAAAACGTTTCGGTCCTGGGACCTTGATCACTTCTAACATACATATTTATTAGAAAACGTTTCGGTCCTGGGACCTTGATCACTTCTAACATACATATTTATTAGAAAACGTTTCGGTCCTGGGACCTTGTCACTTCTAACATACATATTTATTAGAAAACGTTTCGGTCCTGGGACCTTGATCACTTCTAACATACAGAGGTAGTGAGGTGTGACGCACGTGACCTGAGGAATGTCACACCTCACTACCTCTTTGATATATATTATGTCTTTCTTTACCTCTGTATGTTTAGAAGTGATCAAGGTCCCAGGACCGAAACGCTTTTTTAATTTAAAAAATGTCGTCGGTTGCCTTACGTGTCTTTCTAAACCAACTTGTCGGTATTTATTACCAAGGTTTATACCACGCTAACACTATATTTTATTTACGTGTATTTATAGACGTTGTTCTACTTGCCAGGTGAAAAAACTTCCACCACAACAACGTGGGATTTAATTTGTTTTTCTCCTTAGGTCATTTAGTTCGTTATAATAAAACTGTTGTTATTATAAACATTTAAAATGGTTATAAAATACCGACAGGTTTGTTAGTAAGACACATATGCAACATTAGGTATCTCTATTATGAACGTTTGGGCCTACACGTAGCTTCTTCAGTCAAGTACAGAAATTTGATAGAAGCAAAAGTAACTTAAAGACGATGTAACCCGTCCATCACCCTTAAAGTTTTGAGGTGGTCAGTTCCCTCGTCTGGAGAAGGCATTTTTCCCCATAGTTGAAACAATAGGGAGAAAAAGTGACAGGTGGAGCTTTTTATAGCGCCATATTGTTTTCATATATGGAACAAAGCTCTTTCTCCAGATGAGGGACTGACCACCTCAAAAATTTAAGGGTGATGACTGATACATCGTCTTCAAGTATCTTCTGCTTCTATCAACTTTTCTGTACTTACTAAAGGGAACCCTAAGGGTTTAGGCGAAACGTTTCATAATAAGATACCTAACTGTTGTTATTATCAAGGAACGTCCTTATACAGGGTGCTTGTAATATTTTGTTTCCCAAATAAAAGGACATTTAAGCCGAATTCAATGGGGTTGTGGAGGACAGTATGCTAAAAAAAGCTTTTTCCCTTGGACAACGCTTCGCTCTGGTTGGGCTTTATTGGTCGTGATAAAAATTTTCCCCTGGCGTAAATCCGGTTAAAGATTCTTCAGAATGTCTTATACATTTACACTTGATGACTTGTTGATGGCTTGTGTACATAATCTGTACCGAAAACGTTTCCGCTACCAGTAGGGTTTTTTCAGTCGAGTAAAAAAGTCATGGACCGGGCCGAGGGGGCGTAGATCCCCGGAAATTGCCCTCCAGGTAGGTTTATCAATGTAAAAGACGATGTAATCAGTCCATCACCCTTAAAGACGTAGTTCTGAGGTGGTCAGTCCCTCAGCTGGAAAGACTACGGAGCAAAATCTCCCAGACGGGAGGGCTAACACCTCAGAACTACGTCTTGAAGGGTGATGGACTGATTTACATCGTCTTAACATCTTGTAACTCTTCTGTTCCCGACTGAGAAGGCCTACTGTGTAGCAAAAACGTTTTTCGAATTAAAATACCCAACTGTTGCATATCTGCAAGTCACCATTTAAAAATCGCTGCAATGAGTACACCAAAGGGTAGATCGCAAGTGAATGTAGGGGACCAGACTTTTCACCCCTTTTTATTTTGGTATATAAGGAAAGTCCCAAACTCACATCGAGTTCTTTTCAAGGTGATTTAAGGTGTATTGTCAAGTGAGTTTTCTGTAGCTAAGGTGTGGACCTAAGGGCAACTGCACCCAGCGAGCACAAGAGCCTGACTGGCAGGCATCATCCAAGGGTCGGGTCCCAGACCAATTCCCCGGGACGTGATCTTCGGAGCATGTACAGGACGGAGCCTGGTGGATTCCTGGCCAGGCCGGGCTCCCAGATAGTGAGACTCGAGACTTTTAAGGATATGATCTATGAACTGTGTAATAATGTTCATAGAATTACCGACGATATGTTAAGTAAGAGGAGAGCGAAACGTTGCCACACATAAACTGTGTAATAATGTTCATAGAATTCCCGACGATATGTTAAGTAAGAGGAGAGCGAAACGTTGCCACAATAAAAAATTCACATTAGTTGCACTTGTGTCCTTTTACCCAACGATCTTTAAGATGGTGCCAAGTCGGTCACATTAACCGTAATGTTAAATTAATTGAGACTTGTGTGTTTACAAGTTGATTATAAGTTCGTAACTTGATAAGTTGTGTTGAGGAGATTTGGCGGGTTTTGCTGTGTGATTTTTGGAGGGTTTGCAAGGTTAAAGGGTTGTAACAGCTTTCCATTCCGGAGCTCGGTCATGACCAGGCTCGTTTGGTGCGGGCCTGGTCAACCAGGTGTTGCTGCTGGTGCCCGTGCCCTACATATTCATCAGTAGGCAGGTTGATCTGGTACCTGTTTCCTTGGTGTCTCTAGGGGCGTGTGGACAACGCGAGGAGTGGGCGTGAAGGGTGGGCGGGTGCAGGTAGCAGCAGTCAGTGTGATGGAACACCCAGGCTGACGGCACTAATTCGGCAGCCATGTCAGGTGTCAGCCCAGGCGGCCACCCTTTTAGGACTTACAGATGGTGGCACCTTACCAAACACCCTCACACCTTGTTGTGGTGTTCCCTGTCCACACACTCTACCCACACCCACTTATTCTCTACTCTTCCTCTCCCTCCCTCCCTTCCTTCCTTCACCCTCCTTTTTACCCCTCTCCATCGCGAGTAAAGGAGATGGGCAGGGGAGTATACAGCCTTCCATGGGGAATGTGGGTGCTGACAGCTTTCCTTGGGTGATGTGGGGGGCTGACAGCCTTCCTGGGTAATGTGGTGCTGACAGTTTTCCCTGGTAGTGTTGGTGGCGACAGTCTTCCCTGGGTAGTATGGGGGCCGACAGTCCCTTTCCCTGGGTAGTATGGGTGCCGACAGTCTTCCCTGGGTGTATGTTGGTGCCCACAGTCTTCCCTGGGTAGTATGGGTGCCGACAGTCTTCCCTGGGTAGTGTTGGTGCCGACAGTCTTCCCTGGGTAGTATGGGTGCTGACAGTCTTCCCTGGGTAGTATGGGTGCTGACAGTCTTCCCTGGGTAGTATGGGTGCTGACAGTTCCCTGGGTAGTATGGGTGCTAACAGTCTTCCCTGGGTAGTATGGGTGCTGACAGTTCCCTGGGTAGTATGGGTGCCGATAGTCTTCCCTAGGTAGTGTGGGTGCCGACAGCCTTCCCTGGGTAGTGTGGGTGCCGACAGCCTACCCTGGGTAGTATGGATGCTGACAGCCTTCCCTGGGTAGTATGGGTGCTGACAGCCTTCATCCCGTGACAGCAGCTTCCCTTGCGTGACAGCTTCCAACACCAGGGACAACATCTGCCATGATTGATTGTTGGGGTGCCATCACGCAAGAAGTGGGGCTCCCTGGCCTCGGCACTGTGAGTGCCAGTCCCAGTGGCACTCTACCACTACTATCACCAGGGCTACAAGTACTGGATCACCCAGGCTGTGATTACTATGTGGCCTGCGGGGCCCCTAGCATAAACAACTTGCTGAACCAGGCGGTCAGTAGGAAAGCCTGGCACTAAGCCGGGTATGTGCATATGTGGGGCAGCGGGCCTCCAGCAGCAACAGCCTGGTTGACCAGGCAAGCACCAGACGAGCCTGGTCCATGGCCGGGCTTCGAGAGTAGATTAAGTCTCGAAACTCGATACCAGTACTACCACCAATACCAGTATTGGCCTATGCACCACCTATCAATCCTGAGTTGTTGTTGATAGAGGGAGAGGTGACCTCTTGGGTGTTGTGGTGTTACCCGTGGTCAGTTATAGGGTCATAGCAGGTGTGGTGATAGTCAGTCACGGGGTACTGACAGGTGTGGTGGTGGAAGTCACGGGGTGCTGGCAGGTATGATGGGAGTCAGACATGGGGTGCTGGCAGGGTCAACCTTGCATCCTGGTCACCTAAAATATGTCTTGAGAAACGTGCGGGTGGCTGGTTCTCCTGCACGTTTTTATCGCTTGCTCAGAATTTGATTACGGCGCCCAGTGATTAATGTTAAGCGGCTGTATTGGTGTGATTTGGCCGCACCAGCATCACGTTGCGCATCTAAAAACTCGATTACATTTCACTGCAACGTGTTTCACACTAACATGATATTTCGTTCATTTTGGAAAACGTTGGCTGTTTTGTTCTCCCACATCGTCGGCAAAGTATAGCGGACTCCTTTTTTTTGTTTTGCTTTTATCCTTAGCACAAAAAACCTGGTTTACCAGGAGGGTTCCTGGGAAATAGATAAACCCTCGAAAATAGTCAAAGGAAACCAGTGGTGTGTTAGCTGTTTTGTTTGTGATGTGCTGTCACTGTTGTGGTTTTGTTAGTCACAGGATGAGTGGCACTGACCAGTACTGTCACTGTTGTGGTGTGTTCACTCACAGGATGAGTGGCACTGACCAGTACTGTCACTGGGTTTTGTGTGTTCAGTCACAGGGTGATGGCACTGACCAGTTTCTGTTTACTGTTTGGTGGGGGTGTTTCACTCACAGGATGAATGGCACTGACCAGTACTGTCACTGTTGTGGTGTGTTCACTCAAAAGGATGATTTGGGACTGACCAGTACTGTCACTGTTGTGGTTTTGTTCAGTCACAGGATGAGTGGCACTGACCAGTACTGTCACTGTTGTGGTGTGTTCAGTCACAGGAAAGAAATGGCACTGCCAGTACTGTCACTGTTGTGGTGTGTTCAGTCACAGGATGAGTGGCACTGACCAGTACTGTCACTGTTGGGTGTTTTCAGTCACAGGATGATGGCACTGACCAGTACTGTCACTGTTGTGGTTGTTCACTCACAGGATGAGTGGCACTGACCAGTACTGTCACTGGGTTTTGGTGTGTTCACTCACAGGATAAGTGGCACTGACCAGTACTGTCACTGTTGTGGTGTGTTCACTCACAGGATTAGTGGCACTGACCAGTATGTCACTGTTGTGGTGTTGTTCACTCACAGGATGAGTGGCACTGACCAGTACTGTCACTGTTGTGGTGTGTTCACTCACAGGATGAGTGGCACTGACCAGTACTGTCACTGTTGTGGTGTGTTCACTCACAGGATGAGTGGCACTGACCAGTACTGTCACTGTTGTGGTGTGTTCACTCACAGGATGAGTGGCACTGACCAGTACTGTCACTGTGTTATAAAGAAAGCGTTTCCTTCACACTCTTGGTCAGTTGTGGCTGACCCGAGCAACAAATGGAAAGTGGTGAGAATGATCATTAGAATTTACACCTGGAGAAATCCCTAGAGGAATGGTTCCCAAATCTACCACTGAAATCACTTCCCTTTGAAAGAAAAGGCTGGTAGATGGGGGAAAAACCCAAATGGAAAACCACTGGGTCGAAATAGACAGCAATTAAATCTCCTGAGTTATCTCTATGTGGCACGTGTTTATTACACCTTTAGCCCATCCCTAACACAATAAGGTGTAGAAGGACCAAGATTCTCATCCTTCAAACATTTCGAGGGATCAAATAGACTCTGTCTTCTTCAAGTGGGACTTTATGGTTCAAGTCTTTGTTATCAAACCAGGGTGTGGTTCGTACTTAGTTTGCGTGCGACCAGCAGTAACAACCGGGTTGATAGGTCTTGATCCCCCAGGGGGGCGTTGACTTTGGAAAAATCCTTCAGATATTGGATATCTATGTTGTTGATGATTTTAATCGTAAGGACGGAAGCTGAAATTGTTGACGGTGGGATGTGGAGTGTGAAAAGTGGGACGAGAGGAGAGGAAGTGGAGTAATTTAGCAGGTCATGTATCTGGTCACTTAGAGGTGTTTTTGTGAGTCAGGCGGAAGAGTAGGTTCTTTTCTTTAGCAGTAGCAGCAGCAGCAGGTTCAGCAGTAGCAGCAACAGCGGTAGGTTTAGGATCAGTAGCAGCAACAGCAGGTCTTGTAGCAACAGTAGGTCTATTAGCAGCATTAGGAGCAAGTCCAACAGAAGAAGCAGCAGGTCCAGCAGCAACAGCAGGCCCAGCAGGAGCAGCAGCAGGCCCAGCAGGAGCAGCAGCAGCAGCAGCAGCACTAGCCAATACTGGCTATCTGGGCCATAACCTTCACGGTGTACGGACCCTGGCAGCTCCCACACATAACTCCCACCACCCTGACAGCACCAGCCAGTGCCTGTACCACCAACCTCTCCCTCCAGCCTCACTCCTACCACCCTTCTACCTCAATCCTACCTCCCTCCAAGTTCCCTTCATCCTGCTCACCCTCCCTTCTTCCCAGCCACCCTATCTCCAATCCAATCCTCCTACCGTTCAATTACCCCCCCCTCCCACACACCCTAACTCCGATCCTCACACACCCTTCCTCCAGCCTACATTCTATCTCCCTTCAACCTCCTTCCTACCTGGATCCGTCTGGCCTCCATACAACCTCCCACCTACAGCCTGTGCCCATCCAAACTCTCCCTCCATCCATCCAGTCCCACACCCTTCTATCCATCCTTTCTATCCCTCTCTCTTTCCCTTCCACTCCCACAAACCCTACCTCCACTCCCACATACCCTCCCTCCACTCCCTTCACCTTATCTGATACCCGAAGGTTACCTGAAGACGAGTCTGGGGGGGTTCAGCGCCATAGTGACACGGTCCCAGTGTCAGCATAGTTGCTGATCCCCTTATATGTGTTGTATAGCATATCATAGTACCATCCATGTGTTTATATAGAAGATCCCTTTTAGGCCTGTGACTGTTTGTGTGACGTCACGGGATGCGCATGTGTACGTTCGTACCTCTGCCTCCTTCTCAGTCGGCGCATAGACATCCAGCTAGAACATGGCAAGGCTGAGCTCCATCTCCCATTACCACAGTCTGACAATATAGCGTTACCATCCAACAAGTGTGTCTATCTTCAACCCTCGATATCTCCTTTTAAGAACCCCTACGACACCAGACCAGGGCTTTCCCTGGATGGTCGGATCAACCAAACCGTTGGTGTTTGCTGCAGTCAATTCAATGTATGCACTATAGCCTAGCTTATCAGGAACTAATCACGCACACTCTTGAAAAGAATTAGTATTTCCTCTTATGAATGGAGAGTGTTGCGAAGTCTTGGTCCCCTTACACTTAATGTGTAGTCTCGTAGTGTACTCTTACCAGTGATTTTTTTTAGGGTTTTTTTTAACAAAATTTGCCGGTCCTTTTTTTCTTGTCGGGATACGTTTGGGTTCTTGAGGTATGATGAGCGGAAAAACCCAAATGCTGGAGTGATGGGAGCAGGAAACACAACTGCTAGGATGAGGTAGCAGGAAAACCAACGCTAGGAGTATGTACAGGGGAAAACAATGGTAGGAGTGATGGTAGCAGGAAACCCAACGCTAGGAGTGATGGTAGAGAAAAAACTGGGAGGGGTGATGGGAGCAGGAAAACAACTGCTGGGTGTTTGGGAGCAGGGAAAAAACAACTGGAGGAGTGAGGTAAAAACAAGAAATAACGGAAAAAAGGGGGATGTAGCAGGAAAAAAAATTAAAAAAACTGCTAGGAGTGTGGTAGCAGGGGAAACCAACTGCTAGGAGTGAGGTACAGAAAACAACTGCTAGGAGTGATGGTAGCAGGGAAATCAACTGGTAGGAGGATGGTGCAGAAAACAACTGTAGGGGTATGGTACGGGAAAACCCTGCTGGGGTGAGGGAGCAGGGAAACAAAAAGTAGGATGATGGTAGCAGGGGAATTCAAGGTGGGTGATGGTCAAAAAAAACAACTGCTAGGGGTGATGGACGGAAAACAAATGTAGGGGTGAGGTACGGAAACAATGCTGGGGTGTGGTAGCGGAAAACAACTCAGGGGTGATGGGAACAAAAACAAGCAAGGAGTGATGGTAGCAAAAAACAACGGTAGGAGTGATGGAGCAGGGGAAAACAATGCTGGGTGATGGTGCGGAAAAAACAACTGCTAGGAGTGAGGTACAGGGAAAACAATGTAGGGTGATGGAGAGGAAATACAATGGTAGGAGGATGGTAGCAGGAAAACAACTGTAGGAGTGTGGGACAGGAAAACCCAAATGCTAGGGTGAGGGATCAAAAACAACTGCTAGGGGTGATGGTAGCAGAAAAACAACTGTAGGGGTGTGGTACGGAAAAACAACTGCTAGGAGGGTGGGTAGAGAAAACAACTGGTAGGGGTGGGTACAAAAATACAAAGCTAGGAGTGAGGACAAAAAAGAAATACAAAAAAATGGTAGGGTGAATTACGGTTAAAACTGGAGGTTATTCGGGGGGGATCAAAACCGGGGGTTATGGGGCCCGGGGTCCGTGGATAGGGCGGAAAAACAACTAGGGCGTTACCTGGGGAGTTGGGGGAGTAAAAGAGGAAGCCCGCTGAGGACGGAAAAATTTAGGATTGGTTTTTCAAGCTTTCGGGAAGGCAAAGCGGGTTTTTTGCAAAATTTAAAGCTTAAAGGGGGCGGGGGGGGAAAGGTTTGGGGGGGGAAAGTGGGTGTTTCCAAAAAAAATTTTTAAAAAACCAATTTTCCCCCTCTTTTTATTGGGGATTGAAAAAGCCCGGAGGGTTTTTTTGGGAGTGAAAATTCAATTTGGGCCCCTTCCTTCCCAAGATTTTAAAAGGGAGAAGAAAACCTCCTTGGTTCCAAATTTCAAAACAACCCCAATTTTCCAAATTTTAATTTGGGCAGAAAAAACTCAAGTTTGGGGTAAAGGATCCCCTTTTTCCCCAAAAACCCGCATATTTTACCCGTAGGAGAGTTTATTTTACAGCCTATTCCGTTTTAAAAAGTGAAAAAAATACAAAAGGGGTTTCCCCCCCCTGTTTTGAAAAACTAAAAACCCAAAAACTTTTAACGTGGGGTTGGTGGCAATTTTTGGATCCTTGAAAGTGGAGGAAAAACCTAGAATTATACAAACCTTAAATTTTTCCTTAAATTGGGATTCGGAATAAAAAATACCTGGGGGTTTAAAAAAAACCCTGGGGGGGTTTTTTTATAAAAGGGGGGGGGGAAATTTGGGGGGGGGGGGGAAAAAATTTAAAATTTACCCTAAAAGGGAAAAATTGTAAAAATTCCTTGGAAAAATTTACCCTTTCCCTAAATTTTAAAAAATCAGCATCCCCAAAAAACAAAGAAAGGAAAATAAAAGGGGTTTATTTTAAAATCCTTTTAAAAAACTGGAAATAGGAAAGAAAAAGGGGGGATACGGCCTGGGGAAAAACAAAAAAATTTAATATGGAGAAAAATTTGGGATTTTAAAAAACTTGGGACAAAAAAAACTTTTGTGGTTTAAATGGTTTGGGAAGTAAATAACTCCCAAAATTTTCCCAAATAGGGCAAAAATACAACTGTAGGAGTGATGGGAGCGAAATACAACCCGGTAGGAAAAACAACTGGTAGGCAGGAAATCCCCCTGGATTGGAATTTATCCTCTTTTTCAAAACACTGCAGGTCCCGGTAGCAGAAAACAACCACAGGGGTTTTGCAGTAGCTTTTTGTGTTTCGCAATGTGAGTGTTTTAAAAGGATTTAAATGGCTTGGGTCCAAAAATGGTTTTGACCAGGGCAAATTTTTAGGGGGGTTCAGAAATCCTTGTTTTTGGTTCAAACCTGGCTTGTTTTTGGTTCAGAACCATGGTAGGTTTTTGGTTTAAACCATGGGGACTTGTCTGTGGTCGGAACCCGCAGGGATGTGGTTCTGAACTGGATTGTTTTGGGTTAGGAAATGGTATTTTCTTGGTTCAGAAATACTGTTCTGTGGTTCAGAAAAAATGGCTTGGGTTTTGGTTAAAAAATTACTTGATGTGGTTAAACCAACTGCTGGGGGGTCAGAACCCGGTAGTCTTGGTTCAAACCTGGTAGGGTTTTTGGTTCAGAAATTCTTGTTTGTGGGTTTAAAAACCATGGGACGGGTTTTTGGTTCAGAAAAATGTTGTTTGGGTCAGAACCATGGCTTTGATTGGTTCAAAACCATTCTTGATGTGGTTTCAGAAATGTTTTTGTGGGTCAGAACCTGGTAGTTTTTGGGGGAAAATTAAAATTGTTGGGTTTTAACATGGCAGATGTGGTTTAGAACCATGGTATTTGTACTGTGGTTCAAAACATTGGTATGTGTACTGTGGTTCAGAAAACCATGGTTATTTGTATTGTGGTTTCAGAACCATGGTATTGTACTGTGGTTCAGAACCATGGTACTTGTACTGTGGTTCAGAACCATGGTATTTGTACTGTGGTTCAGAACCATGGTATTTGTACTGTGGTTCAGAACCATGGTATTTGTACTGTGGTTCCAGACCATGGTTTTGGTACTGTGTTTCTTGAACCATGGCACTTGTAGGCGGTCAGTACCATGGTACTTGTTACTGTGGTTCAGAAACCATGGCACTTGTTACTGCGGTTCAGAACCATGGTACTTGTACTGTGGTTCAGAACCATGGTACTTGTACTGTGGTTCAGAACCATGGTATTTGTACTGTGGTTCAGAACCATGGTATTTGTACTGTGGTTCAGAAACCATGTATTTGTTACTGTGGGTTCAGAACCAGGGTATTTGTACTGTGGTTTCAGAAACATGGCACTTGTACCGTGGTTCAGAACCATGGTACTTATACTGTGGTTCACAACCATGGTATTTGTACTGTGGTTCAGAACCATGGCACTTGTAATGTGGTTCAGAACCATGGTACTTGTACTGTCGTTCAGAGCCATGGTACTTGTATCGTTGGTTCAGAACCATGAGTACTTGTACTGTGGTTCAGAAAAAACCATCGGCACTTGAACTGTGGTTCAAACACCCATGGTATTTGTACTGTGGTTCAGAACCATGGCACTTGTACTGTGGTTCAGAACATGGTATTTGTACGGGGTTCAGAACATGGTATTTGTTCTGTGGTTCATAACCATGGCTCTTGTTACTGCGGTTTCAGAACCATGGTATTTGTACTGTGTTCAGAACCCATGGCGCTTGACTGCGGTTCAGTGCAATGGGTATTTGTATGTGGTTCAGAACCATGGTATTTGTTCCTGTGGTTATAACATGGCACTTGTTACTGTGGGTCAGAGCATGGTATTTGTTCTGTGGTTCGAACCATGGCACTTGTACTGCGGTTCCAGAACCATGGTACTGTACTGTTGGTTCAGAACCATGGTTATTTTGTACTGTGGTTCAGAACCATGGTACTTGTACTGTGGTTCAGAACCATGGTACTTGTACTGTGGTTCAGAACCATGGTACTTGTACTGTGGTTCAGAACCATGGTACTTTGATACTGTGGTCAGAAACCATGGTATTGTACCGGTGGTTCAGAACCAGGGTAATTTTACTGTGGTTCAGAACCATGGCGCACTTGTCTGTGGTTCAGAACCATGGCACTTGTTCTGTGGTTCAGAACCATGGTACTTGTACTGTGGTTCAGAACCATGGTACTTGTACTGTGGTTCAGAACCATGGTACTTGTACTGTGGTTCAGAACCATGGTACTTGTACTGTGGTTCAGAACCATGGTACTTGTACTGGGGTTCCGGAAACCATGGTACTTGTTTACTGTGGTTCAGAACCATGTACTTGTACTGTGGTACAGGAACCATGGTACTTGTACTGTGGTTCAGAACCATGGTATGGTACTTGGTTTAGAACAATGGTACTTTGTTACTGTGGTTCAGAACCATGGTATTTGTATGTGGTCAGAACCATGGGTACTTTGTACTTTTTTTGGTGTTCAGAACCATGGTTTTACTGTGGTCAGAACATGGTACTTGTACTGTGGTTTAGGGAACCATGGTTACTTGTTACTGTGGTTCAGAAACATGGCACTTTGTTACTGTGGTTCGAACCATGGTACTATGTACGGTGGTTGAGAATCTTGGTACTTGTACTGTGGTTCGATCCTTGGTACTTGTAATGTGGTCAGGAAACAATGGTACTTTGTCTGTGGTTCAGAAACATGGTACTTGTACTGTGGTTCAGAACCATGGTACTTGTACTGTGTTCAGAAACCATTGGTATTGTATGTGGTTCAGAAACCAGCGGTACTTATCTGTGGTTCCGAAACATGGTACTTGTACGTGTTTCAGAACCTGGTACTTGTACCGTGCTTCAGTTCCATGGTATTTGTACTGTCCGTGGGTTCAGAACCAGGGTACTTGGACTCGTGGTTCAGGAACATGGCACTTGTACTGTGGTTCAGAACCATGACACTTGTACTGTGGTTCAGAACCATGGTACTTGTATTGTGGTTCAGAACCATGGTACTTGTACTGTGGTTCAGAACCATGGTACTTGTACTGTGGTTCAGAAACATTGACACTTTTTCTGTGGTTCAGAACCATGGGACTGTATTGTGGTTTCAGAACCATGGGACTTTTGTACTGTGGTTCAGAGCATGGCACTTGTATTGTGTTCAGAACCATGGGTCTTTACTTGTATTGTGGGTTCAGAATCATGGTACGTTGTATTGTGGTCAGAACCATGGTATTGTACTGTAGGTCAGAACCATGGCACTTGTTACTGTGGTCAGAACCATGGTTACTTGTTTTGTGGTTCAGAACCATGGTACTTGTACTGTGGTTCAGAACCATGGCACTTGTATTGTGGTTCAGAACCATGACACTTGTACTGTGGTTCAGAACCATGGTACTTGTACTGTGGTTCAGAACCATGGCACTTGTATTGTGGTTCAGAACCATGACACTTGTACTGTGGTTTTCATGAGAACCTGAAACTTGTAATGTGGTTCTGAACCATGGCATTGTTATTTATTGTGGTTCAGAGCCATGGCTCTTGTACTGTGGTTCAGACCATGGCACTTGTATTGTGGTTCAGGTACCATGACCACTTTGTACTGTGGTCGAACCCTGGTACTTGTAACTGTGGTTTCAGAACCATGGTACTTGTATTGTGGTTCAGAACCATGACACTTGTACTTGGGTTCGAACCATGGCACTTGTTTTGTGGTTCAGAACCATGACCACTTGTACTGTGTTCAGAACCATGGTCTTGTATGTGGTTTCAGAACCATGGTACTTGTCTGTGTTCAGAACCATGGTACTTGTACTGTGGTTCAGAAATGACACTTGTCTGTGGTTCAGAACCATGGAACTTGTACTGTGGTTCGAACCATGGTACTTGTACTTTAGGTTCAGAACCATGACATTGTATTGTGGTTTTCAGAAACCATGGTTACTTGTACTGTGGTTTCAGAACATGGTACTTGTACTGTGGTTCGACCATGGTACTTGTACTGTGGTTCAGAGCATGACCACTTGTACTGTGGTTCAGAAACCATGGTACTGGTACCTGTGGTTCAGAACCATGGTACTTGGACTGTGGTTCCCAGAACCATGGTACTTGTACTGTGTTTTCAGGAAACCATGCCACTGTACTGTGGTTGAGAACCATGGTACTTGTACTGTGGTTCAGAACCATGACACTTGTACTGTGGTTCAGAACCATTGGACTTGTACTGTGGTTCAGAACTATTGGCCCTTGGACTGTGGTTCAGAACCATGGCACTTGTACTGTGGTTCAGAACCATGACACTTGTACTGTGTTTCAGAACCATGGCACTTGTACTGTGGTTCAGAACCATGACAATTGTACTGTGGTCAGAACCATGCACTTGTATGTGGTTAAGAACCTTGACAACTTGTACTGTGGCTCACAAACCATGGCTCTTTTACTGTGTTCAGAACCATGGTACTTGTACTGTGTCAGAAAACCATGGTACTTGGCTACTGTGGTTCAGAACCATGACACTTGTACTGTGTTCAGATACCATGTACTTGTACTGTGGTTTCAGAAACCATGGTACTTGTACTGTGGTTCAGAACCCATGGCACTTGTACTGTGGTGCTGAACCATGACACTTGCTACTGTGTTTCAGATCCATGGCACTTGTAATTTGGTTCAGAAACCATGGTGCTTGTACTGTGGTTTCAAGAAACCATGGACTTGTACTGTGGTTCAGAACCATGGCACTTGTAACTGTGGCTCAGAACCAATGGCAACTTTTTACTGTGTTTCAGAACCATTTGAACTTGTTACTGTGGTTCAGAACATGGCACGTATACTGTGTTTCAGAACCATGACACTTGTATGTGGTTCTGAACCATGGCACTTGTTACTGTGGTTCAGAACCATTGGGCACGTATACATGTGTTCAGGAACCATGGCACTTTACTTGGTGGTTCAGAACCATGGCACTTGTTACTGTGTTTCAGGAACCATGGAACTTGTACTGTGGTTCAGAACCATGACACTTGTACTGTTGGTTTCAGAACCTGACATTGTACTGTAGGTTCAGAACCATTGGCAACTTGTACTGTGGTCAGAACCATGGGTGCTTGTACTGTGTTTCAGAACCATGGCACTTGTTGTACTGTGGTTCAGAACCATGGACACTTGTACTGTGGTTCAGGACGATAGTGCGACTAGCCGGGGATCGAACCCTTATATTCTAGCTCGCCTGCTGGGAAATCCATCAAAATTTCGACGGGAGTTCGATTCCCGTCTAAAGGATGTTTGGGTTGGGTTTTTTTATTTTGCTGTCGAATTCTTATACAGGCTAACCGCCCCCCTTCTTTGAATCCCCCTCTGTTTATTGTACCAGGGAGGGGGGAGAGGTCGGGGGGGGGGGGGTGCCGAGATAGGTGGTGACACACACATGGAGAAGGGGAGAAGTGATCAGTGCGGCCAGCCAGTGAAGAGGGGGGCCAGGAGCTAGTGACTCACCTCTGAACCAGGAAACCTTTTAGGTGGTACGTACACAACACACACACACACACACCACACAACACACACACACACAACACACACACACACACCACACACACACACACACACACACACACAACATGCAGTGTTCCAGGAGATATTATCCTGACCTTGGTACATTTGCGACAAGCAATAATCTTTAGATGATATATTAATGTGATAGGTCTACACACCTACCCTGCCTGTTAGTTACTCGGTGTAATGTTTTTATACACACCTACCCTGCCGGTTTAGTTACTCCTGTGTAATGTTATTAACACCTACCCTGCCAGTTAGTTACTCCTGTGTAATGTTATACAAACCTACCCTGCCAGTTAGTTACTCCGGTGTAATGTTTATACAACACATACCCTGCCTGTTAGTTACTCCTGTGTGATGTGTGATACCACCTACCCTTTGCCTGCCAGTTAGTTACTCCTGTGTAAAGTTATACACACTACCCTGCCAGTTAGTTACCCTGTGTAATGTTTTAAACACCTACCCTGCCAGGTAGTTTACTCCGGTGTAATGTTCTACACACCTACCTGCCAGTTAGTTACTCCTGTGTAATGTTATCCACACCTACCTGCCAGTTAGTTTACTCCTGTGTTATGTATTCACACTACCCTGCCAGTTAGTTAATCTGTTGTAATGTTATACAACACATACCCTCCAGTTTGTTACTCCTGTGTAATGTTATAAACACCTCCCTGCCAGTTAGTTACTCTGTGTAATGTTATACACACTACCCTGCCAGTTAGTTTCTATGTGTAAATGTTTATACACACTACCCTGCAGTTGTTACTCCTGTGTAATGTTATACACACTCCCTGCCAGTTAGTTACTCCTGGGAATGTTATAAACACCTTACCTGCCTGTTAGTTAATCCTGGGGGAGTAATGTTATTCACACCTACCCTGCCAGTTGGTACTCCTGTGTGGTAATGTTATAAACACCTACCCTGCAGTTAGTTACCGCTGTGTAATGTTATAAGCACCTACCTGCAGTTAGGGTACTCCTGTGTACTGTTATACACACCTACCCTGCAGTTAATTACTCCTATGTAATGTTATTACACACCTTCCCTGCCAGTTGTTACTCCTGTGTTAATGTTATAAACACCTACCCTGCAGTAGTTAGTTACTTCCTGGGTATGGTATACACACCTACCCTGCAGTTAGTTACTCCTAGTGTATGTTATACACCCTACCCTGACCAGTTAGTTACTTCTGTGGTAATTGTTTTAAACACCTACCCTGCCAGTTAGTTACTCCTTGTGCTTAATGTTATAAACTCCTACCCTGCCCAGTTCGTTACTCTTGTGTAATGTTATAAACACCTACCCTGCCAGGTTAGTTACTCCGTGTATTGTTATACACACCTACCTGCAGTTAGTTACTCCTGTGTAATGTTTATTAACAAACTACCCTGCCAGTTTAGTTACTCCTGTTGTTGTTTACACACTACCCTGCCCAGTTAGTTACTCCTGTGTAATGTTATATACACCTACCCTGCCAGTTAGTTACTCCTGTGTTGTTATACACACCTACCATGCCAGTTTAGTTACTCATGTGTAATGTTATTACACACTACCCTGCAGATTGTTACTCCTGTGTATGTTATCCACACCTACCCTGCCAGTTAGTTTCTCCTGTGTAATGTTATACACACCTACCCTGCCAGTTGTTACTCCTGTGTAATTGTTTTACACACTACCCTGCCAGTTAGTTAATCCTGTGTAATGTTATACACACATACCCTGCCAGTTAGTTACTCCTGTGTAATGTTATACACACCTACCCTGCCAGTTAGTTACTCCTGTGTATGTTATAAAACACCTACCCTGCCAGTTAGCTTACTCCTGTTGTAATGTTATACACACTACCCTGCCAGTAGTTACGCCTGTGTAATGTTATACACACCTACCCTGCAGTTAGTTACTCCTGTGTATGTTACATACACACCTACCCTGCCAGTTAGTTACTCCTGAGTTGTTATACACACCTACCCTGCCAGTTAGTTACCTGCTGTAATGTTATAACACCTCCCTGCTGCCAGTTAGTTACTCTGTGTAATGTTTATACACACCTACCCTGCAAGTTAGTTATCCTGTGTATTTATACACACCTTACCCTGCCAGTTAGTTACTCTGTGTAATGTATAAACACCTACCCTGCCAGTTATTACTCCTGGTGTACTGTTATACACACCTACCCGCCGTTAGTTATCTGTGTAATGTTATACACACCGATCCTGCCAAGTTAGTTACTCTGTGTTATGTTTATAAACACCTTACCCTGCCTGTAGTTTTCCTGTGTAAGGTATACACACTACCCTGCCAGTTAGATACTCCTGTGTCATGTTATAACACCTACCCTGCCGTTAGTTACTCCTGTGTAATGTTATAAACACCTAGCTGCCAGTTAGTTTACTCTGTGTAATGTTATAAACCCTACCCTGGCCTGTTCAGTTACTCATGGTAATGTTATAAAACCTACTCCTGCCAGTTAGTTACTCTGTGTAATGTTATAACACCTACCCTGCAGTTAGTTACTCCTGTGTTAATGTTTAAACACCTTTACCCTGCCAGTTAGTTACTCAGTGTATTGTTTTTTACACACCTACCCTGCCAGTTAGTTACTCCTGTGTAATGTTTATACACACATACCCTTGCCAGTTAGTCACTCGTGTAATGTTATCAACCTACCCTGCCAGTTAGTTACTCCTGTGTAATTGTTATACACACATACCCTGCCAGTTTGTTACTCCTGTGTCATGGTATACACACAACCCTGCAGTAGTTACTCCTGTGTAATGTTATACAACCATAACCTGCAGTTGGTTACTCCTGTGTAATGTTTTAAACCACTTCCTGCAGTTAGTTACTTCCTGTGTATGGTTATATTTTTTTTCACACATACCCTTTGCCGTTAGTCACTCCTGTGTATTGTTTATACACACCTACCCTGCAGTTAGGTTACTCCTGTGTAATGTTATACACACATTACCCTGCCCGTTAGTATACTCCTGTGTACTGTTATAAACACCTACCTGCCAGTTAGTTACTTCCTGTGTAAGTTTATACACACCTACCCTGCCAGTTAGTACTCCCTGTGTAATGTTATACACACCTACCCTGCTGTTAGTTACTTCTATGTAATGTTATCTACACACCTACCTGCAGTTAGTTACTCCTGTTGTAATGTTATAAACACCTACCCTGCCAGTTAGTTACTCCCTGTGTAATGTTATAACACACATACCCTTGCCAGTTAGTTATCTGTGTAATGTTATACAACCTTACCTGCAGTTTGTTACTCTGTGTATGGTTATACCACATACCCTGCCAGTTAGTTACTCATGGTGTAATGTTATAAACACCTACCCTGCAGTGAGTTACTCCTGTGTAATGTATACACACTCCCTGCCAGTTAGTACTCCTGGTAATGTTATACACACATACCCTGCCAGTTAGTCACTCCTGTGTAATGTTATACACACATACCCTGCCAGTTAGTCACTCCTGTGTAATGTTATACAACATACCATTGCCAGTTAGTTACTCCTGTGTAATGTTATACACACATACCCTGCCAGTTAGTTACTCCTGTGTAATGTTATACACACATACCCTGCCAGTTGGTTACTCCTGTGTAAGTTATTAACACCCCCTGCCAGTTAGTTACTCCTGTGTAATGTTATACACTCATACCTGCCAGTTAGTCACTCTGTGTAATTGTTCATACACACCTACCCTGCCAGTTAGTGACTCCTGTGTAATGGTATTACAACATACCCTGCCAGTTAGTTACTCCTGTGAATGTTATAAACACTACCCTGCCAGTTAGTTACTCTGTGTAATGTTATACACACCTACCCTGCCAGTAGTTATCTTGTTAATGTTATACACACCTTTTACCCTGCCAGTTAGTTACTCTGTGTAAGGTTTACACACCTACCCTGCAGTTAGTTACTCCTGTGTAATGGTTATAAACACCTACCCTGCCAGTTAGTAATCCGGGTGTAATGTTTATACACACCTACCCTGCCAGTTAGTTACTCCTGTGTAATGTTATAACACCTACCCTGCCAGTTCAGTTACTCCTGTGTTGTAATGTTTATACACACCTTCTTGCATGTTAGTTACTCCTGTGTAATGGAACTATACACACCTACCTGCCAGTTAGATACTCTGTGTAATGTTATACACACTACCATGCCAGTTTAGGTTACTCTGTGTAATGTTATACACACATACCCTGCCAGTTAGTTTCTCCTGTGTAATGTTTACCACACCTACCCTGCCTGTTAGTTACTTCTTGTGTAATGTTTTAAACACCTACCCTGCCAGTTAGTTACTCCTGTGTAAGGTGATACACATACCCTGCAGGGTTTTTCGTTACTCTGGTGTAATGTTATATACACCTACCCTGCCAGTTAGTTACTCCTGTGTTAATTTTATACCACACCTACCCTGCCAGTTAGTTACTCTGTGTAATGTTTTTAACACCTACCCTGCCAGTTAGTTACTCCTGTGTAATGGTATCAACACCAACCCTGCCAGTTACTGTTACTCCTGTGTAATGTTATTACCACACCCTACCCTGCCTGTTAGTTTACTCTGTGTATTGTTATAAACACCTACCCTGCAGTTAGTTTACTCCCTGTGTAATGTTATAAAACCTACCCTGCCAGTTAGTTACTCCTGTGTAATGTTTTATACACACTTACCCTGCAGTTATACTACTGTTGTAATGTGATAACAACTATCCTGACCAGTTAGTTACTCATGTGTAAAGTTATACACACCTACCCTGCCATTAGTTACTCCTGGTAATGTTATAAAAACTTACCCAGCAGTTAGTTATCCTGTGTAATGTTATAAACACCTCCCTGCCAGTTAGTTACTTCTGTGTATGTTTAAAACATACCGCCAGTTAGTTACTCCTGTGTAATGTTATAAACACCTACCCTGCCAGTTAGTTACTCCTGTGTAATGTTATACACACATACCCTGCCAGTTAGTTACTCCTGTGTAATGTTATAAACACCTACCCTGCCAGTTAGTTACTCCTGTGTAATGTTATACACACCTCCTGCCAGTTATTTATCCTGTGTAGAATGTTATACACACTACCTGCCCAGTTAGTCTTCCGGTGTATTGTTATTACACACTACCCTGCCAGTTAGTTACTTGTGTAATGTTATACACACGTACCTGCCCAGTTAGTTACTCCTGTGTATTGTTATACACACATACCTGCCAGTTAGTTTATCCTGTGTCAATGTTATACCACACATACCTGCCAGTTGGTTACTCCTTGTAATTGTTATAAACACCTACCCTGCCAGTTAGTTACTCCTGTGTAATGTTATACACACATACCCTGCCAGTTAGTCACTCCTGTGTAATGTTATACACACCTACCCTGCCAGTTAGTTACTCCTGTGTAATGTTATACACACATACCCTGCCAGTTAGTTACTCCTGTGTAATGTTATAAACACCTAACCCTGCAGTTAGTTACTCCTGTGTAATGTTGTACACACCTAACCCTGCCAGTTAGTTATCCACGTGTTAATGTTATACACACCTACCCTGCTAGTTAGTTACTCCTATGTAATGTTATACACACCTACCCTGCCAGTTAGTTACTCCTGTGTAATGTTATAAACACCTACCCTGCCAGTTAGTTATCTGTGTAATGTTATACACACATACCCTGCAGTTAGTTACTCCTGTGTATTGTTATACACACCTACTGCCATGTTAGTTATCCTGTGTAATGTTATACACCTACCTGCAGTTAGTTACTCTGTGTAATGTTTTATAAACACTACCCGCCAGTTAGTTACTCCTGTTGTAATGTTAGACACACCTACCCTGCTTGTTAGTTAGTTACTCCATGTAATGTTTACCCCCTACCCTGCCAGTTAGTTACTCCTGTGTAATGTTATATATAAACACCTACCTGCCAGTTAGGTTCTCCTGTGTAATGTTATACAATACCCTGCAGTTAGTGACTCTGTGTAATGTTATACACACCTACCCGAGCAGGTTAGTTACTCCTGTGTAATGTTATACACACTTACCCTGCAGTTAGGTACTCTGTGTAATGTTATAAAACACCTACCCTGCCAGTTAGTTACTCCTGTGTAATGTTATACACACCTACCCTGCCAGTTAGTTACTCCTGTGTAATGTTATACACACATACCCTGCCAGTTAGTCACTCCTGTGTAATGTTATACACACCTACCCTGCCAGGAAGTTTTACTCGGTGTAATGTTATCACACATACCTGCCAGTTAGTTACTCCGTGTAATGTTATACACACATACACTGCCAGTTAGTTACTCGTGTAATGTTATACACAAATACCGGACAGTTGGTTACTCTGTGTAATGTTATATAACCCTACCCTGCCAGTTGTTACTTTCTGTGTAATGTTATACACCCATACCCTGCCAGTAGACACTCCTGTGTAATGTTATACCACCTAACCTGCAGGTTTAGTTACTCTGTGTAATGTTATACACACATTACCCTGCCAGTTAGGTTACTCCTGTGTAATGTTATAAACACCTACCCTGAAGTTGTTTACCTCCTGTGTTAATGTTATACACACCTACCTGCCAGTTAGTTTTCTGTTGTAATGTTATACTCACCTACCCTGCAGTTAGTATTTACTCCTGGTTGTAATGTTATACACACCTACCCTGCCAGTTAGTTACTCCCTGTGTAATGTTATAAACACCTACCCTGCCAGTTAGTTACTCCTGTGAAAGTTGTCACACAATACCCTGCCAGTTAGTTACTCCTGTGTAATGTTATACACACCTACCCTGCCAGTTAGTTACTCCTGTGTAATGTTATACACACATACCCTGCCAGTTAGTTACTCCTGTGTAATGTTATAAACACCTACCCTGCCAGTTAGTTACTCCTGTGTAATGTTATAAACACCTACCCTGCCAGTTAGTTACTCCTGTGTAATGTTATAAACACCTACCCTGCCAGTTAGTTACTCCTGTGTAATGTTATACACACCTACCCTGCCAGTTAGTTACTCCTGTGTAATGTTATACACACATACCCTGCCATTGTTTACTCCTGTGTAAATGTTATAAAAACACCTACCCTGGTACAGTTAGTTACTCTGTGTAATGTTATACACACCTTACCTGCCAGTTGTTACTCCTGTTGAATGTTATTCACACCTACCCTGCCGTTGGTTAACTCCTGTGTAATGTTATAAACACCTACCCTGCCAGTTAGTTACTCCTGTGTAATGTTATACACACATACCCTGCCAGTTAGTTACTCCTGTGTAATACGTTATACACACCTACTGCTGTTAGTTACTCCTGTGTAATGATATACACACATTACCTGCAGTTTGTTACTCACGTGTAAGTTTTAAACACCTACCCTGCCAGTTAGTTACTCCTGTGTAATGTTATAAACACCTACCCTGCCAGTTAGTTACTCCTGTGTAATGTTATAAACACCTACCCTGCCAGTTAGTTACTCCTGTGTAATGTTATAAACACCTACCCTGCCCAGTTAGTTATCCTGTGTATTGTTATACACACATACCCTGCCAGTTAGTTACTCCTGTGTAATGTTATAAACACCTACCCTGCCAGTTAGTTACTCCTGTGTAATGTTATACACACCTACCCTGCCAGTTAGTTACTCCTGTGTAATGTTATACACACCTACCCTGCCAGTTAGTTACTCCTGTGTAATGTTATACACACCTACCCTGCCAGTTAGTTACTCCTGTGTAATGTTATACACACATACCCTGCCAGTTAGTCACTCCATTACCCCGTAAATAGCGTATAGCACCTACATATTTCATGTATTATTTATCTCATGCATTGTCTTCAGTCTTCTGTAAAATACCTGTGACCTTCACGTGTGTCACGCTCTGCAGGTGTTCCACACTGTTTTTCTCTTTGTCTCTCTCTTGAATGTGTCTCATGCCTGGCATTATTTCTCATCACTCTTTTGTTTACATCTTGCTCGTGGTGATCCACACTTGTGTCTTCCTCATCTGTGCCACTCGGCAGGTGTGGTGCTGCCACACCTCTGCAGGTGTGGGGCTGCCACACCTCTGCAGGTGTGGGCTGCCACACCTCTGCAGGTGTGGGGCTGCCACACCTCTGCAGGTGTGGGGCTGCCACACCTGTGCATGTGTCTCTGTCTCACTGCGTCGCTCTTTCCTGTGTTGCTGTCACACCTGTGTCCTGCACCTGCATTACCAGTTCACTATATATATATATATATATATATATATATATATATATATATAATATATATATATATATATATATATATATATATATATATATATATAATTTCTTAAGTAAAAATGCTTCCTGTTGTAGTTATTGATTAGTAAAGCAGCATTGATCAATAAGCCATATTGATGAGTAAAGCCGTATTGATCAATAAAACTATTGATCAGTAAAGCCGTATTGATCAATAAAGGATGTCTGCGGTCTCGGCTGGATTCTCACGGGTTCAATATCTGTCAGATTTTGGTGGCTTTTACTAACAGTAATAATGTTAATTATTCACGAATACTAATTTAATAATTATTCAGATTAATAATCATCTGATGTTATCGGCTTTCATAAATTTTAATAATTATTAGGAATTAGATGATGAAAAAAATCTCCATAATTAATTTTATACTTTATAACACATTTTACATAAGGGAGGAGCACTGCAGCAGCTCTACTGGCCCATGTTAGGCAGGTCCTTCTCAAACACAAATCCACTCACGAAAATATTTGCCCAATCCATTTTCAATGCTACCCAAACAATCAGCTTCATGGTCTGGAACAGTATCATTCCAGACCATGGAGCTAAACTCTTTTTCCAGGCTGAGGGTCTGACCACCTTAAATACTATTTTTCCAGGGTTGATGGACTGATTACGTCATCTTGATTTCACTATTAAACCTGCTTCCTCTTTATTTGACTGAAGAAAGCTAGAGTCCAGGCCACGTGCAGAAGTCACCGGACCTGTAGGTGACTTCTTTGGGGGTACGTGAATAGCACAGGTCACGTACCACCACTACCTGCAACCCTGGAGGAGCTGCAGGTGGTGGTGCTGCATGGCTTCACATCTTCACAGCATCACATCTGCACAGCATCACATCTGCACAGCATCACATCTGCACAGCATCACATCTGCACAGCATCACATCTGCACAGCATCACATCTTCACAGCATCACATCTGCACAGCATCACATCTGCACAGCATCACATCTGCACAGCATCACATCTGCACAGCATCACATCTTCACAGCATCACATCTGCACAGCATCACATCTTCACAGCATCACATCTGCACAGCATCACATCTTCACAGCATCACATCTTCACAGCATCACATCTGCACAGCATCACATCTTCACAGCATCACATCTTCACAGCATCACATCTCACAGCATCAATCTTCATAGCATCACATCTTCACAGCATCACATCTGCACAGCATCACATCTTCACAGCATCACATCTGCACAGCATCACATCTCCCACAGCATCACATCTTCACAGCATCATATCTTCACAGCATCACATCATCACAGCATCTTCGATCACTGAAGCAGTTCACATGATAACACCAGATATGCTGCAGAGCGTCTGGACTGAACTGGACTATCACATCGATGTTTGCCGAGCAACCAGAGGGACGCACATTGAGTACCTTTAATGCTACCCTGTACCAGCATACATCAGGGGGGATTACCAATAGATCCCTGGCTGTCTTCAAGCAGGCACTGGACAGGCACCTAAAGTCATTACCTGACCAGCTGGGATGGTGGTTCGACGTTGGATTACGTGCGGCCAGCAGTAACAGTGGTTGATCAGGCCCTGGTCCACCATGGGGCCCTGGTCACAGCCCGGGGCCGCGGGGGCGTTGACCCCCGGAACTCTCTCCAGGTATACTTCAGGTATAAATGAAATTGAATGAACTCTTGTATCTAAAAGATACTAACTGAAAATGATTTAAAGTAAAGTTACGTTTATACCTGTTTAAATCAGGGAGTGTTTTTGAGGACACTGTAATGTGGCCAACATTGAGAAAAAACACGGAAAATTGCAAGTTTTTTTATATCTTGCAACATTACCCAGTGGGGTTTAAACTCTTTTAATGATTACGAGGAGGAGGAACAGGAAGAGGAGGAAGAACAGGAATAAGAGAGGAACAGGCTCACGGAGGGGGCATCATGAGGGTTTGCGTGCCTCGAGGCCTCCCCCACACATGCGGTAATAGAATCATAAAAAGATCCTTTGATAAAACACTCTGCATCCCCATTTGTGCCCTGGAACAAGGTGAGTGGAAGCTGCTAACCACTCTTGTATTGATAAAGCCATTGGATGGCAAAACGTCTACAATAAAGATACCCAGATGTTGCCCATGTGTCTTAATTTCATCTTGTCGTAATTATATACCTTCTTGCACAACTTGTCAGACACTGCAAACATCATGGAATCTTGATTCTGAGGACATGTACATAACCTTCACGACTACGACAAACTACTACACAATTTAACCCATCTCTTTGGGAAGGACCTTACTTCCACTGGGAATCCCGCCTACCAGTGACTATGCCCTCGTCTGCTACAACCTGACGTTACTATATAAGCGCCAGGCTCCTTGCTTCTGCTTCAGAATCTCCACGACAACGGTGCTCTTCGCACCTACTACTAGGTTGAGGGACTGACTACCTCATCTTCTGTACATAATTCTACTGTCTTCAAGTTATGTCCTAGAATTTGTATTGATAAAGCCACTGGATGGCGAAACGTCTACAATAAAGATACCCAGGTGTTGCACATGTGTCTTAATTTCACCTTCACTCTTGGTTAGCTAACGTTTGCCTCATGTTATGCATTTTACCTCTACCTGGATGTTTGTGAAGGGTGGGATCATCCCAGGGTAATAAACCCCCTGGTATGCCGTATTTTGATTTCCTGTGTCAGAATAAGTTGAAACACCGAGCAGTGTGGATCTATCATGACATATGGAAGATAAATTAAGGGAACAAGAGCTAATATGTCACTGTTATATTACATATTGAGATAATGACATTTGTAAGTATTAGCCGAGAGATTTTAATAGGATGGTTAGGATATCGTTAAGTATGTTTGGGTTTGGTAGCTACGGCTAACTCAGAGGTTTGGTTTCAGTAGAGTTGGTGTTACTGTTACGACGGAATTACTGTCTTTTGTGTGTTAGTATAGGGTTTGTTTATATCGTGGTGGTGTGTTAGGGGTGTGGTTATATGTGGTGAATGTGCTGGTGCTGTGGTATGTGGTGTGGTGTATATGTGGTGGTGTGCTGGTGGTGTGGTATGTGGTGTGTTATATGTGTGGTGAGTGTGTTAGTGGTGTGGTATATCTGTGGTGAATGTACTGGTGGTGTGGTATGTGGTGTGGTATATCTGTGGTGGATGTGCTAGTGGTGTGGTGAGTGTGCTGGTGTGGTATGCAGCTAGGGATGAGGCGGGTCATTCCAGCACTGGGCATGTAGCCACTGCGTGTACGTTTATTGCATATCAATGAGTGAGGGATGCGTCAGAAGCCTGGCAGGGAGGAGGGGATGACCCTGCTGGCTGCCTAGCCACAGTGAGTGAGGGATGCGTCAGAAGCCTGGCAGGGAGGAGGGGATGACCCTGCTGGCTGCCTAGCCACAGTGAGTGAGGGATGCGTCAGAAGCCTGGCAGGGAGGAGGGGATGACCCTGCTGGCTGCCTAGCCACAGTGAGTGAGGGATGCGTCAGAAGCCTGGCAGGGAGGAGGGGATGACCCTGCTGGCTGCCTAGCCACAGTGAGTGAGGGATGCGTCAGAAGCCTGGCAGGGAGGAGGGGATGCCCCAGGCTGGCTGCCTAGCCACAGTGAGTGAGGGATGCGTCAGAAGCCTGGCAGGGAGGAGGGATGACCCTGGGGCTGCCTAGCCACAGTGAGTGAGGGATGCGTCAGAACCCTGAGGGAGGAGGGGATGACCCTGCTGGCTGCCTAGCCACAGTGAGTGAGGGATGCGTCAGAGCCTGGCAGGGAGGAGGGGATGACCCTGCTGGCTGCCTAGCCACAGTGATGAGGGATGCGTCAGAAGCCTGGCAGGGAGGAGGAGATGCCCCAGCTGGCTGTCTAGCCACAGTGAGTGAGGGATGCGTCAAAAGCTGGCAGGGAGGAGGGGATGACCCAGCTGGCTGCCTAGCCACAGTGAGTGGGGGATTGCGTCAGAAGCCTGGCAGGGAGGAGGGAATGACCCTGCGGGCTGCCTAGCCACAGTGAGTGAGGGATGCGTCAGAAGCCTTGGCAGGAGGAGGGGATGACCCTGCTGGCTGCCTAGCCACAGTGAGTGGGGATGCGTCAGAAGCCTGGCAGGGAGAAGGGGATGACCCTGCGGGCTGCCTACCCACAGTGAGTGAGGGATGCGCCCAGAACCCTGGCAGGGGGGAGGGGATGACCCAGCTGGCTGCCTAGCCACAGTGAGTGAGGGATGCGTCAGAAGCCTGGCAGGGAGGAGGGATGACCCTGCTGGCTGCCTAGCCACAGTGAGTGAGGGATGCGCCCAGAAGCCTGGCAGGGAGGGGGAAAGATGACCCAGCTGGCTGCCTACCACAGTGAGTGGGGGATGCGTCAGAAGCCTGGCAGGGAGGAGGAGATGACCCAGCTGGCTGCCTACCCAAACAGTGAGTAGGGATGCGTCAGAAGCCTGGCAGGGAGGAGGGGATGACCCTGCTGGCTGCCTAGCCACAGTGAGTGAGGGATGCGTAAAGAACCCTTTGGCAGGGAGGAGGGGGATGACCCAGCTGGCTGCCTAGCCACAGTGAGTGAGGGAGGGGCGTCAGAAGCCTGGCAGGGGGAAAGGAGATGACCCAGTGGCTGCTAGCCACAGTGAGTGAGGGATGCGTCAGAAGCCTGGCAGGGAGGAGGGGATGACCCGCGGCTGCCTAGCCACAGTGAGTGAGGATGCGCCAGAAGCCTGGCAGGGAGGAGGAGATGACCCAGCTGGCTGCCTAGCCACAGTGAGTGAGGGATGCGTCAGAAACCTGGCAGGGAAAGGAGGGGATGACCCAGCTGGCTGTCTAGCCAAAGTGAGTGGGGGAATGCGCCAGACGCCTGGCAGGGAGGAGGAGATGACCCAGCTGGCTGCCTAGCCACAGTGGTGAGAGATGCGTCAAAGCCTGGCAGGGAGGAGGAGATAAACCCAGCTGGCTGCCTAGCCACAGTGAGTGAGGGATGCGCCAGAAGCCTGGCAGGGAGGAGGGGATGACCCAGCTGGCTGCCTAGCCACAGTGAGTGAGGGATGCGTCAGAAGCCTGGCAGGAGGAGGAGATGACCCAGCTGGCTGCTAGCCACAGTGAGTGAGGGATGCGCCAGAACCCGGGCAGGGAGGAGGGGATAAACCAGCTGGCTGCCTAGCCACAGTGAGTGAGGGATGCGCCAGAAGCCTGGCAGGAGGAGGGATGACCCAGCTGGCTGCTAGCCACAGTGAGTGAGGGATGCGTCAGAAGCCTGGCAGGGGGGAGGAGATGACCCAGCTGGCTGCCTAGCCACAGTGAGTGAGGGATGCGCCAGAAGCCTGGCAGGGAGGAGGAGATGACCCAGCTGGCTGCCTAGCCACAGTGATGGAGGGATGCGCCAGAACCGGGCAGGGAGGGGGAGGAGACCCAGCTGGCTGCCTAGCCACAGTGAGTGAGGGATGCGTCAGAGCCTGGCAGGGGGGAGATGACCCAGCTGTCTGCCTCGCCACAGTGAGTGAGGGATGCGCCAGAAGCCTGGCAGGGAGGAGAGAGGGACCCAGCTGGCTGCCTAGCCACAGTGAGTGGGGATGCGTCAGAAGCCTGGCAGGGAGGGGGGGGATGACCCACCCTGGCTGCCTAGCCACAGTGAGTGAGGGATGCGCCAGAAGCCGGGCAGGGAGGAGGGGATGCCCCGGGGTTGCCTAGCCACAGTGAGTGAGGGATGCGCCAGAAGCCGGGCGGGGAGGAGGAGATGACCCAGCTGGCTGCCTAGCCACAGTGAGTGAGGATGCGCCAGAAGCCTGGCAGGGAGGAGGGGATGACCCAGTGGCTGCCTAGCCACAGTGAGTGGGGGAAATGCGCCAAAAGCCTGGCAGGGAGGAGGGGATGAACCAGCTGGCTGCCTAGCCACATTTCCACTGTTTAATGAAAGGTTATAGTTGGGTAAGGAAGGTGTTTGCTGTTTGATTGTGGTGCGGCTCTCTCACTTATTTACGAGAATGTCGAGCTCCACTAATGACATGATGCTGCATCTCACCTCGTATATTACACTAGCTTCTTACACCCTCCCGGATCACCGCACTCAACTTGCGCCCTTTATTAACATGAATAACCCGTATATCAGTGTTTGGTGGTTGTGTTGATGTACTGTCAGGTTGAAAGGGTACTGTGCTCGTGGAGTCAAGATCATTGCTTGACCAGTTGTTTTCTGCTTGTGTGGACAAAATGGGCGAGCCCGGCTCACAAACCAAACCGCTTTTTATGTCAGGAGTCCCGAGGATCATCGTCCCGCTCCCCGAGTTCAGGACCAAAACTTATAAATTGTAAAGTAATATTGCAGGAAAAAAACTGTGACGAGACAGAAAATACGAGTAAACCCTGCAGAGTTTCAAAACATTTAACGTTTGTGTTCGCTAAAGGAGTCGACAGTCCACTTCCTCTTCAGAGCTCAGTGTTTGCGATCCAGAGGGAAAATCCTGCTCATTTGGACACGCGAACCCACCGCCGGGCCTTGACGAAGTTTTTTTCGAGAATAGCTCTAATGTTGTTTATTCCCTATTGTATTTTGTCATATATTTTGTCACTTTTAATTTTGTCTTGTATATATGGGGGCGAAAATATACTAAAAGGAACGTAAAAAAAGGCATTCAGAATTTAAATATTTTTAACTCTAACAAGCCAAGTTACGCTTGCTTCCACAAATTATATTGAGAACGACACAGAAAAAAGGTGAAATAACCGAGGGACTGATCAACCCCACAATTTATGTGTATCCTTTGATTAAGACTCAGGTACCCGTTTTACTGCTAGGTGAACGAGAGCATTGTGTGCGTGTAGGCTTGTCCAAGGATCGAATCTGGGACTTTGGTTGTGTTGAAAAAGGTTCGTATCATAGGTCTCCGAGTTGTGTTTGAGGCGGGTGGCGGTAGAAGCTCAGCTCCTGGTTCCCGCCTCCTGAGTCACAATGACTATATCACTGACCAGAATGAACCAGCATCATTGACCACAGTGAACCAGCATCATTGACCACAGTGAACCAGCACCATTGACCACAGTGGAACCAGCATCATTGACCACAATGAACCACCATCATTGACCACAGTGAACCAGCATCATTGACCACAATGAACCACCATCAATTTACCACAGTGAACCAGCATCATTGACACAATGAACCACCCCTCATTGACCACAATGAACCACAATCATTGACCACAATGAAACACCATCACTGACCAGTGAACCAGCACCACTGACCACAATGAACCATCTCATTGACCTCAGTGAACCAGCATTACTGACCACAATGAAAACCCCCAACACTGCCACAATGAACCACCATCACGGATTTTCTGGCCTCATGGGAACGATCGTATCTGCTCTTTAAGCTGTGTGGTGGGTTTGAGGGGCGGCTGCGGTCAGGGGGGGGCGGGGGGGCTACGGGTGGCGGGGAGGTTTTAACAAAGGGATTCCTGCCGACAAGGTTGTCTGCAGGTTAAGGCTGGATGGTTTATCAACACGACCGCCGCCGCCACGTCTCGCACGACATGTTATCGCACGAAATTGCGAGATGCCGCGGTGACCGTGATGAAGACCGCCAAGGACGCCATCCACGGACGTTTTCCAGTCAAGGACGCCACCCACGGACAATGGGAGTGCAGGATGATAAAGAAGCCTACTGTGTAGACGGGGTTTTACAGTGAGTAATACACATCTCTTAAGTGTATATAACTTCTGACGCAGTGTTAGACAAATTTGATTTCCTCGTTGTAAATGTCAAGGTTACGACCTAGAGCCAAGTCCTCACAGTTGGAAATTACTAGGTTACCTGGTTACCTGGAGGTTATTCCGGGGGTCAACGCCCCCGCGGCCCGGTCCATGACCAGGCCTCCCGAGGATCAGGGGGCCTGATCAACTAGGCTGTTACTGCTGGCCGCACGCAGTCCAACGTACGAGCCACAGCCCGGTGATCCGGCACTGACTTTAGGTATCTGTCCATCTCTCTTGAAGGCAGCCAGGGGTTTATTGGCAATTCCCTAAGCTGATGGGGGGCTTGTTGAACAGTTTTGGGCCCCGGACACTTAGGGTGTTTTCTCTTAGTGTACCAATGGCGCCCCTACTTTTTATTGGCGGCATTTTGCATCGCCCGCCCAGTCTTTTACTTTCGTAGGGAGTGATTTCTGTGTGCAATTTGGGACCATTCCTTCCAAGATTTTCCCAAATGTAAAATTATGATATATCTCTCTCTCCTGCGTTCCAACGAGTACATGTCAAGTGCTTCCAAGCGTTCCCAGTAGTTATGAATATGTTATGTGACTTGTCATGCAAATGCTTAGAAATGCAAGTTCGTATAATGAAAACAAGGAGCGCCGTGGTACAATAAGAGAACATTGTATCAAAATCCATGTGATTCAGACTGTTCAGTATGCTAACAGAAGTCTTCAAGAGGAAACTGGACAAGTATCTCCAAGTGGTAGATCAACCAGGCTGTGATGGATATGTAGGCCAGCGAACCGCCGTTACTAAAAAGCCTGGTTGAACAATCAACAAGGGAAGACTTGAGACCTTGGCCTATTGCAGTGTTCCTTTCCCTTTTTATGTTTTACGTATGGTGATTTGTAGTGTTGAAGGGGGGGGGGGGAGCGTAGCGGTGTTTCGTACGGTGTTGAGGGGGGTTGGGGGTTTTATATGTTGACAGTGAGTCAAAGTTCATTGATGCTGCCGTGATCTTACGGGTATCATAGCTACCTGCTGAAGAGGACCTTAGCCGGAGAAACTTTAAAAATTTCAGACTTATCATTCTTTCCCGGGTTTTGTCTCTTGAAAATTTTCTCCAGTTTTTTAAGAGAATATTTCAGTAAAACATTGGCGTTGGTGGCTGTCAGTTGTACTGGGGTGTAGGACAACACGAACCTGGTGGCTGTCAGTTGTACTGGGGTGTAGGACAACACGAACCTGGTGGCAGCGTTGGTGGCTGTCAGTTGTACTGGGGTGTAGGACAACACGAACCTGGTGGCTGTCAGTTGTACTGGGGTGTAGGACAACACGAACCTGGTGGCAGCGTTGGTGGCTGTCAGTTGTACTGGGTGTAGGACCAAAACGAACCTGGTGGCTGTCAGTTGTACTGGGGTGTAGGACAACACGAACCTGGTGGCAGCGTTGGTGGCTGTCAGTTGTACTGGGGTGTAGGACAACACGAACCTGGTGGCTGTCAGTTGTACTGGGGTGTAGGGGCAACACGAACCTGGTGGCAGCGTTGGGGGCTGTCAGTTGTACTGGGGTGTAAGACAACACGAACCTGGTGGCTGTCAGTTGTACGGGGTGTAGGACAACACGAACCTGGTGGCAGGGGTTGGTGGCTTTTCAGTTGTACTGGGGTGTAGGACAACACGAACCTGGTGGTGTCAGTTGTAAATGGGGTGTAGGACAAAAACGAACTGGTGGCGTCAGTTGTACTGGGGTGTTTGGACAATCACGAACCTGTGGCAGCGTTGGGGGCTGTCAGTTGTACTGGGGTTTTAAGATAACACGAACTGGTGGCTTGTCAGTTGTCTGGGGTGTAGGACAAACACGAACCTGGTGGCAGCGTTGGTGGCTGTCAGTTGTACTGGGGTTAGGACAACACGAACTGGTGGCTGTCAGTTGTTTCTGGGGTGTAGGACAACACGAACCTGGTGGCAGCGTTGGTGGCTGTCAGTTGTACTGGGGTGTAGGACAAAAACGAACCTGGTGGCAGCGTTGGTGGCTGTCAGTTGTACTGGGGTGTAAGAACACGAACCTGGTGGCTGTCAGTTTACTGGGGTGTAGGACAACACGAACCTGATGGCAGCGTTGGTGGTGTCATTGTACTGGGGTGTTGGCAACCGAACCTGGGGGCTGTCAGTTGTACTGGGGTGAGGACAACACGAACCTGGTGGCTGTCAGTTGTACGGGGTGTAGGACAACACGAACCTGGTGGCTGTCAGTTGTACTGGGGTGTAGGACAACACGAACCTGGTCACAGGTATATCACAGGAGATAAATTTTCCTGGTAAACCCTGCGTACATTTACAGTCCCTTTATTTATGTGAGTTGTAGTGGTTATCCTTGAAGGTGCTGGCCAGGGACGAGGTATTTTTTTTAACTCTTTCAGGGTTGAGAGAGGTCTTTGGCTCGTATGTTTGGGGTTTGGGGGGAGTTTTTCTGGCCACCCAGGTGGGGTTAAGAGGATCGTTGGTCTCCCCAGGTGGGGTTGAGAGGGCCGTTGGTCTCGCCGGGGGGGGGTTGAGAGAATCGTTGGTCTTCACAGCTGGGTTGAGGGATCGTTGGGTCTCCCTAGGTGGGTTGAGAGGGCCATTGGTCTCCCCATGTGGAGTTGAGAGGATCGTTGGTTTCCCCAGGTAGAGTTGAGAGGATCGTTGATATCCCCCGGAGAGGTTGGAAGTGTCCTTCAACTCAATTTCCCTCCCCTTTCTCCCTCCTTCCCTCTTGCTTCCTTCTTCTTCCCCCTCTCCTACCCTCTCTTGCTGCCTGCGCCACCTGGTGATGGATACCTTCCTTGCAAAACTCCATCCTTGCCTCTTTTCAGCCAGCAACTCTTGTCTCGACACATTCCTGGGGACGAGCTGATGAAGCAGGTTTTTTGCCTCTGTTGCATTGCCACATCAATCACCACATAGCCCTTTCCTCACCTCTCCTCCCGGACAAAATCGTCGCATTGTTATATTGAGTATGAGGTTTCTCGACGCGCCTGTGTATGTGTTCACCTATCTGTGGGTGCAGGGGTCTACAGTCTCAGCTCCTGGCCCTCATTTCTAAGTTGCTGCATGTTGGGTTTGCTCCCTCCTAACTTTGTAGGTCCTTTCATACGTATTCTTAGAACTGTTGATGCAATAAGATCACTGTAAACAGGTGATATCACAATATGCAAAACAACTGTGGTGAAAAAAATAGTGAAATTCCAAGCGATTTCGTGGTTTCTCACATTATCAAGAAATCAAGTAAGTGCTTGGAAGTTCACCATTTCTGTCTTGGTCTTCTACTATTTGGTGGTGGGTTGTAAATCATTGCTAGTACTACGTTGGGCCCTCCAGTCTAGAGTGTGTCTATTTGATTCAATTCTGTTTGTCCCTCTTTTCAGAACGTCATGATTTCTGATTAGCAGTGCTACTTCTCTCCCACTGCTGTGTCCTCTTCTACTTGTAAATTGCATCTGTGATTGTGTGTGTGTGAAGAGCAGTGATAGACAGAATCAGGGTGTGGTGATGGTGTTGATAGTGATGGTGGTAGTGGTAGTAATGGTGATAAGAGGCCTACTTGACGACCTACATGTCCACCACACCACTACCACCACCACTAAGGGCCACCTGCTACACTAATAAATTAATATAGGCTACTCTTGGTGCGGCTGGGGCGGCGTTCTTCCTAATTAACTTGTCCCAGCCCGCTAGTGATGGCTTGTCTGGTCCCTGTGATGGATGCTGCCCTCCCTCCCCTCCCTCCTCTCCCATCCCTCCCTATCATTCTCACCCTTCCATTCCTCCTCCTCTGTCATGTCTCTCACCTCTTCAACTCGGCCTACTCCATCTCGTATCTCTCTCCCTCCCTATCATATTCCTTACCCCCTCCATCTTATACCTCTCCATCTCTTCTATTCTCATGGGCAACAACTGCACACCGTGTCAATAGAAAACAGTTACTTATTTCAGTGGAAATAAATCACTTTGACTCTTCTGAGTTATTCTACTTAACCTACACACATGCTTCTATGTATGATAATTTATGTTACTGTATTTATGTGTACCTATACCTGAATAAACTTACGTATGTGTAACTTGTCATACGGTTATACTGTACGTGGATGTATATTTATATTACGTTACCTAATGAAGGTAGGAAACATAGCTAGGAACTTCACTGTATTTACTGCCTCTGTGGTAAGGCGTATTAGTAAGACTCTGTGGTAAGACGTATTAGGAAGGCTCTGTGGTAAAGTGTATTAGTAAGGCTCTGTGGTAAAGTGTATTAGTAAGGCTCTGTGGTAAAGTGTATTAGTAAGGCTCTGTGGTAAGACGTATTAGGAAGGCTCTGTGGTAAAGTGTATTAGTAAGGCTCTGTGGTAAGGCATATTAGTAAGGCTCTGTGGTAAGGCGTATTAGTAAGGCTCTGTGGTAAGGCGTATTAGTAAGGCTCTGTGGTAAGGCGTATTAGTAAGGCTCTGTGGTGTGTATTGTAGGCTCA
>NC_069458.1:26943342-26968267 GCF_026875155.1 Cherax quadricarinatus | reverse complement strand
CAAGTTTGTTTGTGTTGCTCCTCGGGCCCCAAAGCTGTTGAAACCTGTTGTTTCCGTCTGTTTTAGCAGGAAGCCTCCATCCTCTTAAAATTTAAAAACTTGTTCTGGCAGTATTTCGGTGCTGTCGGTATTTAAGTCCAGTCCTGACCCCAGGGGTGTTGGGACGTTTTCCCTCGATTATCCCGTGGCTTCCCCTGTTCTTCACGGGTGTTCACTTTTCCCCACAGCTTTCACTCCAGTAAGTTGTAAAAAGGGAAGGGCAATCCCCTTAAGTTTAAATTGTTTATGTCCCCCATCCCCCATCCTGTGGGGGTAGACCCCCAATCCCCCACCCTGTGGGCGGTACCAAAAAGATTACAGAGGCACAATGGGTCCAGAGCCTGGACCCAGATTTTTGATAGCTGAGAAGTTACAAAGGAAAATGAACTCCAGGTTCTGACAATTACAAAGGTCATGACAATTACAAAAGGTCATGACAATTTAAAAGGTATTTAAGATTACAGAGGTCAAAATGGGTCTAGGGACTGGGCCCCAGAGTCTTGAAAGCTGAGAAAAGTTACAAAGAAAAATTAAACTTAGGAATCCCCCCGGTTACCTTGCGATTTTTATTATCAAATATCTCTCCTACTCCCCCCCAAACAAAATAAAACATTTTTTTGAAAAGTTCCCAGTACTTTAGATGTTTTTGATTTGTGGTACTCCCAACCTCTGTAAATTTTTACCCCTCCTCTCTCCCCAGTCTTAAGGGATACTCCCACGCACCACATACTCAAGTTCTGTTGACTTCATTCATGAGCTAACACCCGTGGTCGTATTTTTTTAAAGCCTTTGTATAATTCTTTGTAGAGGGAGGGAAAGGAGGGCAAGCTGTCCATACACTCATGTTGGTGTTGAAGTGGGATTGGAAGACGTCGGTGGGGAGACCTCGCCATGCACTATTTTACCTGCTATGGAAAAAAAGGGAAGGTGGGGTTGTGGGTGGGGGGCTGGGTGGGTTGTGGGTGGGGGTGGGGGGTTGGGGTTGGGGGTGTGGGGGGGCTGGGTGGGTTGTGGGTGAAGGGTGGGTGAGGGGGGCTGGGTGGGGTTGTGGGTGGAATGGCTAGGTGGGGGTGGTTGGGTGGGGTTGTGGGTGGGGTGGCTGGGTGGGGGGTGGGGGAGGGTGGCTGGACGGCCCCCAAACCCAAAAATTCCCCGGGTTTTGATGTCCATTTCAGGGAAGTATCCGGAAGACATAGGGTTTTTTTTCATGAAATCAAACATTATTTAAAAAAAACACGTTGAAAGACTGGTAATAAAATTTTTGCATTTTTTTGACGAAAAAAGGGCACTTGTGCAACACCTGGGTATTTTTGTTAATTTTAAAAAAACCCCTAGGTGTTGCTCATGGTAAAAAAACCCCCACTACCCCGTGGGGGAAGGGGGGGGGGACTATCGAAAAACCCCGGGATATTTTTTTTTGAATTCACTAATAAAAGATTTGTTCTTTCAGCCCCTTTGTTTTTTGTTCACTTTTTTTTGTAAAACCCCTAAAAATCTAGAATAAAAGGCCCCTTTTTTTTGAAAAAAAATTGAAGATTTTATTTTTTTTGGGGGTCATTTTTAAATTTAAAATTTTTTTTGGGGTTGCAGGGTTGTTGCGTTTTTGGGGCTCCCCGGGGGTGAAGAACCCTAAAAACCCCATTTTCACAGGTATTTTGGGTTACTGCAAATTTTAAAATTTTTTTTTTTATCCCAAGGGGCACCCCCAAACCGGGGGAAAGTGAGTTATAAAAAAGGGAAAAACATATTTATCACCCATTTCGTTCGTACTGTTTTGGGCCAAAGTGTGCAACATTTCAGTTGAGGGACCTAAACGGAACCCAATTTTTCGGGTCCTTCCGAGTGAAAGGCTCTTTTACTTCCCACCTCCAGGGATACAACCCCCCCCCCTTTTTCCTTCAGATTGGGGGCTTGTATTCCCCCCTCCAGGACTAAAACCCCTTTCCCTTTCCCCCGAGTGCGGGGGTTTCCGTATTCCCACCCTTCCAAAACTAAAACCCCCCCCTCCTTCCTTCAGAGGGGCAGGCTCTGTCTTCCCACCCCGGGAAACTAAAAACCCCCCCCCTTTCCTTTTTCCTTCAGAGGGGGCAGGCTTGTATTTTTTCCCCCCTTTCCGGACTAAAACCCCCCCCTCCTTCCTTCAGAGTGCGGGCCTTGTACTTCCCCACCCCGGGCCCTAAAAACCCCCCTCCTTCCTTCAGGGGTGAAAGGCCCCTGTATTTCCCACCTCCAGGACTACAACCCCCCCCCTTTTTTCCTTCAGAGTGCGGCACTGTACTTCCCACCTCCGGGGGCCCTAAAACCCCCCCTTCTTCCCTTCAGAGTCCCAGGTTTCTGAAACTTCCCCCCCCCGGGGGAATAAACCCTCCCCCCCTTCCCTTCAGAGTGCAGGCTTTTATTTTCCCCACCCCAGGAAAACCCCCCCTCCCCTTTTTCTTCAAGTGCAGGCACTGAAATTTTCCCCCCCACCCGGGCCCTACAACCCTCCCCCCCTTCCCTTTTTGAGTGCAGGCACTTTTATTTCCCCCTCCGGGGGACTAAACCCCCTCCTTCCTTCAGAGGGCAGGGCTCTGAAATTAAAAAACCCCCCGGGGGACTAAAACCCCCCTCCCCCCCTTCCTTCAGATTGCGGGCACGGGTTTTTTTCCCACCTCCAGGACAAAACCCCCCCCCCCTTTTTTCTTAAAGGGGGGAAAGGGCTTGCGGTATTCCCACCTCCGGGGGACTAAAAAACCCCCCCCCCTTTCCCTTCAGAGTGCGGGCCTGTACTTCCCACCCCCCCAGGATAAAACCCCCCCCTTTCCTTCAGGTGCACCCTTTGGGGTACTTCCCACCTCCAGGCCCTAAAAAACCCTCCCCCCTTTCCCTTTTCGAGTGCAGGCTCTGAAATTTCCCAAACCTCCAGGATTAAAACCCCCCCCCCCCTTCGAGTGCGGGCTCTGTACTTCCCACCCCCGGGGGATAAAAAACCCCCCCCCCTTTCCTTTCCCGAGTGCAGGCTCTGTACTTTCCCACCACCGGGATTTACCCCCCCCCTCCTTCCTTCAGAGTGAGGCTCGGTACCCCCCCACCCCAGGACTACAAACCCCCCCCCCCTTTCCCTTTAAAGATTTGAAACCCCTGAAATTCCCACCCCCAAAGGGACTAAAAACCCCCCCCCCTTCCCTTTCAGAGTGAGGCTTTTGTACTTCCCACCCCCGGGACTAAACCTCCCCCTTCCTTCCGATTTGCAGGGCTCTGTATTTTCCCACTCCCGGGGGACTACAACCCCCCCCCCTTTTCCTTCAGATTTGCGGGCTCTGTACTTCCCCCCTCCGGGACAAACAACCCCCCCCCTTCCCTTCCCAGAGTCCCGGCTCGGGAAACTTCCCACCCCCCAGGAAAACCCAACCCCCCCCCCTTTCCTTTTAGGGGAGGCTCGTATTTTCCCCCCACCTCCAGGACTAAAAACCCCCCCCCCCTTCCTTCAGAGTGCAGGCTCTGTACTTCCCACCCCCGGGGACTACAACCCCCCTTTTTCCTTTTAAGTGCGGCTCTGTAACCCCCAAACCCCAGGACTTTAAACCCCCCCCCCTTCCTTCAGAGTGCAGGCTCTGTACTTCCCACCTCCAGGACTACAACCCCCCCTCCTTCCTTCAGAGTGCAGGCTCTGTACTTCCCACCTCCAGGACTACAACCCCCCCTCCTTCCTTCAGAGTGCAGGCTCTGTACTTCCCACCTCCAGGACTACAACCCCCCCCCCTTTCCCTTCAGAGTGCGGGCTTTTGTACTTTCCACCTCCGGGACTAAAAACCCCCCCCCCCCTTTTCCTTCGATTTCGGGCCCTCTGAAATTTTCCCCCACCTCCGGGAACCAAAAAAACCCCCCCCCTTTCCCTTCAGATGCGGCTCTGTACTTCCCCCCTCCAGGACTACAACCCCCCCCCTTTCCCCTTCCGGGAGGGGGCAGGTCTGTATTTCCCACCTCCGGGGACTAAAAACCCCCCCCCCTTTCCTTCGGTGCGGCACTGTCTTCCCCCCTCCGGGGGACTAAAAACCCCCCCCCTTTTTCTTCAGAGTGAAAGGTTTTTAACTTCCCCCCCTTTGGGGACTAAACCCCCCCCCCCTTCCCTTTCCGAGTGCAGGCTCTGTATTTTTCCCTTCCGGGGGCCCAAAAAAACCCCCCCCCTTTTCAGAGTGCAGGCTCTGTATTTCCCCCCATCCCCCCGGGGGACTAAAAACCCCCCCCTCCTTCCTTCGGGAGTGCAGGCTTTTGTATTCCCCCCTTTCCCGGACCCCAAAAACCCCCCCCCCCCCTTTCCCAGAGTGAAAGGCTCTGTATTCCCCCATCCCAGGACTAAAAACCCCCCCCCCTTTCCCTTTCGGGATTGCGGGCTCTTTTACTTCCCCCCCCCCAAAGGGACTACAACCCCCCCCCCTTTCCCCAGGTCCCGGGGCCCCTGTACTTCCCATCTCCCAGGACTAAAAACCCCCCCCCCTTCCCTTCCCAGGGGGCGGGGCTCTGTATTCCCCAACCGTCCGGGGCCCTAAAACCCCCCTTTTTCCCTTCCCAAGGAGTGGCGGGCTCTTGTATTTCCCCATCCCCAAAGGACAAAACCCCCCCCCCTTCCTTCAGAGTGGCGGGGGCTCGGGTTTTTCCCCACCTCCAGGGACTACAACCCCCCTCCTTCCTTCAGAGTGCAGGTTTTTTGTGTTTTTCCCACCCCCAGGACTACAACCCCCCCCCCTTCCTTAAAGAGTGCGGGCCCTTGTGCTTCCCCCTCCAGGACTAAAATCCCCCCTTCCTTCGGGATGCGGGCTCTGTGTTTCCCCAAACCTCCGGGGATTTTACAACCCCCCCCTTTCCTTTCAGAGTGCGGCTCTGTATTTCCCCACCTCCGGGATTTACAAACCCCCCCCCTTCCCTTTCAGAGGCAGCTTTTTTGTTTTCCCACCCCCGGGGACTAAAACCCCCCCCTTCCTTCCTTCAGAGTGCAGGCCCCTGGCTTCCCCCCTCCAGGATTTACAACCCCCCTCCTTCCTTCAGAGTGCAGGCCTTTTGCTTCCCCCCCTCCAGGAAAACCCCCCCCCCCTTTTCCTTCTATTTCGGGGCTTTTGTACTTCCCACCCCCAGGAAACAACCCCCCCCTTTCCCTTCGGTGCAGGCCTGTGCTTCCCACCTCCGGACTACAACCCCCCTTTCCCTTTCAGAGTGCAGGCCCCCTTGTGCTTCCCCCCCTCCAGGACTAAAAACCCCCCCCCCCTTTCCCTTCAGAGGGTAGGCTCTTTATTTCCCAAACCTCCGGGGATTTAACAACCCCCCCCCCTCCTTCGGGAGTGGGGGGCCTGTACTTCCCATCCAGGATAAAAAACCCTCCCTTTTCCCCCTTCCGAGTGCAGGCCCCTTTTACTTCCCCCCCTCCGGGACTACAACTCCCCCTCCTTCCTTCAGATTTGCAGGCTCTTTTATTCCCCATTTTCCGGGCTAAAACCCCTCCCCCCTTTCCTTTCAAAAGTCCCAAGGCTTTGTACTTCCCCCTCCGGGGACTAAAACCCCAACCCCCCCCTTCCCTTCAAGGGGCAGGGCACTGTGTTCCCACCCCCAAAATTAAAACCCCCCTCCTTCCTTCAGGTGCAGGCTCTGTACTTCCCACCCCCAGGACTACAACCCCCCCCCCTTTCCCTTCAAGTGCGGGCTCTTTTTTATTTCCCCCACCCCCGGGCCCTAAAAACCCCCTTCCTTCAGAGTGAGACTCTTTTATTCCCCCCTTTCCAGGACTACAACCCCCCTCCTTCCTTCAGAGTCCCAGGTCGGGTACTTCCCACCCCGGGGACAAAAAACCCTCCCCCCTTTTCCTTCCGGTCCCGGCTCTGTCCCTTCCCCACCTCCAGGACTACAACCCCCCCTCCTTCCATCAAAGTCCCAGGCTTGTACTTCCCACCCCCCGGGAATAAAAACCCCCCCTTTTTCCCTTCAGATGGCAGGCTCTGTACTTCCCCCCCCCGGGAAACTAAAAACCCCCCCCCTTTCCTTCAGATGCAGGCACGGGAAATTCCCCCTCCAGGACTACAAAAAACCCCCCCCCTTTCCCTTCAGTGTGCAGGCTCTGTATTTTTCCCCACCTCCGGGGGACTAAAAACCCTTTCCCCCCTTTTTTCCGAGTGCAGGGCTCTGTACTTCCCCCCTCCAGGACTAAACCCCCCCCCTTCCTTCAGAGGGGCAGGCCCCTGTACCCCCAAACCCCCCAGGATTTAACCCCCCCTTTTTTTCCCTTTTCAGATTTGCAGGCTCTTTTATTTCCCACCCCGGGACTAAAAACCCCCCCTCCTTCCCTTCAGTGCAGGTCTGACTTCCCACCCCCGGGGACTACAACCCCCCCCCCTTTCCCTTTTCCCCCCCGGTGCGGCTCTGTGCCCCCACCCCCGGGGGAACTACATTTTAGCTAATCCTTTCCTTCCGAGTGCAGGCACTGTATTCCCCCTCCAGGACTAAAAAACCCCCCTCCTTCCTTCAGTTTGCGGGCCTCTGTGCTTCCCCACCCCCCAGGACTACAACCCTTTCCCTCCTTCCTTCAGAGTGCGGGGTCTGTGTTTCCCCCAACCTCCGGGACTAAAAAACCCCCCCTTTCCTTTCCCTTCCCCGAGTGAAAGGCCTGTGTTTTTCCCAAACCCCAGGATCCCAATAGTTTTTTCCTTCCTTCCGAGTGCGGGGCTTTTTGTGTTTCCCCCCCCTTTTCCGGGACTAAAACCCCCCCCCCCTTCCTTCAAGTCCCCAGGCCCCCGTCCCTTCCCCACCTCCAGGACTGCAATCCCCCCCCCTTTCCCTTCAATTGCAGGCTCTGGCCCCCACCTCCGGGGACTACAATCCCCCCCCCTTTCCCTTCAATTTGCAGGCTCGGGAATTTTCCCCCCCCCGGGACTACAACCCCCCCTCCTTCCTTCAGAGTGCGGGCTCTTTTTTTTTCCCCACCTCCAGGCCCTACAACCCCCCTTCCCCTTTCAGAGGGGGCAACTCTTTTTAATTCCCACCCCCCTGGACTACAACCCCCCTTTTCCCTTCAGATTTGCAAGCCTGTACTTCCCCCTCCGGGGCCCTCCCAACCCCTCCCCCCTTTCCTTCAGAGTGCAAGTTTCAAAAACTTCCCCCCCCCTTCCCAGGAATTACCCCCCTCCCTCCCCCTTCAGGAAAAAATTTCTGAAAATTACTGGGGGGACACAACCCTCCCTTTTCCCTTTCAGATTTGGAAAAGTTTGGGCCCTTTCCCCACCCCCAGGGCAAAACCCCCCCTTTCCCTTTTTCGGGAGTGCAAGCTCTGTACTTCCCACCTCCAGGGACTAAAACCCCTTCCCTCCTTCCTTCAGGTGAAAGCTCTGTCCCTTTCCCCCCCCTCCAGGACTAAAAACCCCTCCCCCCCCCCTTTTCAAGTGCAGCCTTGAAACTTTTATCCCCCGGGGACCCCCCAAACCCCCCACCCAAAACCCTTTATTTCTTCATTTGTTTGTCCACCCCGGGCCCCCTAGAGAGTACATATTAAATTCTATTACTTATTTCCAAATACTGTGTTACCCCGCCCTTGTTTTTTCTTTGGCCCTTAAAAAGGACTGCCAATTTGAACATTTTGCTTAAAGGCGAAGGGAGAACAAATAATTTAAATAGTGTCAAAAAGTTGGCAGTTTTTTTCCCCTTTTTCTTTTTGAAATTTTCCCATTACCCAAAACCCTATCATTTTTCACGCCGGGGGGGTTTTGTCCCAGAACCCATTCCCCAATATGGGGGGAGGTGTACCAGTAACCTTTCTCAAAAAATTTTCCGGGGGAGGTTTTACCATAACCTTCCAAAATTTATCGGGGGGGGTTTGTACCAGTAAAGCACCTCAGAAACCGGGGAGGTGTAAAATTTGAGCACCTCAAAAAATCCCCGGAAAAGTGATTTATCAAATGGTATACAATACCGAAGTTTGGGGAGAAAAAGGACACATATTTTGTTTTTTCCCAGTTTTGGGAAAACAAAATTTTTCCCGGGCCCTGGGGACTGACAAACCTAAAAAATCTAGGGACTTAAAATGGGTGATGGATGATTAAAATCGTTTCACTTCTCTACTGCTCCTGCCTAATTTCTGTACTCGACTGAAGAAGCCTACTGTGTAGGCGAAACGTTTCGAAATAAAGTTGCCTAAATGTTGCCTATGTGTCTTATCTACCAATAACCGAGAGGTGTAGAAGTGAGCACCTCATTATACCGGGGAGGTGTACCAGTGAGTACCTCACAATACCGGGGAGGTGTACCAGTGAGTACCTCACAATACCGGGGAGGTGTACCAGTGAGTACCTCACAATACCGGGGAGGTGGAGGAGGGTTGCGTAATGTAGCAGCAGCAATAACTGGACCGGGTACCATTAGTGGCTGTGTTCACCGTCAAGGCTAATTGAAACTACAGTCAAGTGAATTGTGGCTGGCAAGCATTTGGGACCCCCTGTGATATTTGGGACCCCCGTGGTTCTTGGGATCCCCGTGGTTCTTGGAACCCTTTTGATACTTGGGAAACCCCGTGGTTCTTGGGACCTTTTTGTTTCTTGGGACCCCTATGGCCAAGAGTCCCAAAAACCTCGTGGTTCTTGGGACTCCCGTTGCCCTTGGGGCCCTGTGGTTCTTGGGACCCCTTTGGTACTTGGGAAACCCCGTGGTTCTTGGGGCCCTTGTGTTTCTCGGGACCCCTATGACTGTTGGGACCCCTGTGATACTTGGGGACCCCCCGTGGTTCTTGGGACTCCCTTGGCTCTTGGTATTCTGTTGTTCTTGGGAAACCCGGTGGTTTTTGGGACTCCCTTGGCTCTTGGGATTCTGTTGTTCTTGGGAAACCTGGTGGTTTTTGGGACCCCCGTAGCACTTTAGCAACAGTGACAAGCGCTATAGCACTTTCGACCCCCTGTGGTACTGTAGCCGCTGCGGGTAATACCCGGGTTCCACCATGCCTGCAACTTTCTCTCACACTTATATACTTTGCTGCCCACCACATTTGATTTTGACTCTGTAAAACAATATACAAAAAGTAGCTATATATATATATATATATATATATATATATATATATATATATAAAATATATATTTATATATATATATATATATATATATATATATATTATATATATACATATATATATATATATATATATATATATATATATATATAATATATATATATATATATATATATATATATAATGTCATTTCAGGTTAATTTTGACTTTTGGGAAATTACTTTTGAGATCATACAACAGAAATGACTATCACTTTCATATTTAACCGGCATTGTGGTACATTTTTTGGGTGGTGGCGAGAACACTGGCTAATACTGGCATGACTAGCGTTTGAGTTCAAGGTTATAACCGTATATCCATATTTCATCACCAGTATCAAGGTCGATCAACCAGCCTATCACTGCTGGCCGCACGCAGTCCAACGTACGAAATACAGCCCGGCTGGTCAGGCACTGATTTCAAGAATTTACCCAATTCCATCTTGAAGACAGCCAGAGTTTTGTTGGTAATTTTCCCGACGCACAGGAGGAGGGCGATGCTTGAGCACTGTCTTATGATAAGACACATGTATAACATGACTCACGAAATCGTAATGACACGATTGCAAACAAACCATACCACGGGCGGGATTTGAACCCGCATTTGTGGACACAGTGGTGCCTATGCTAACCTTCCTGTGGTGTAGAAATATACCTAGTTGGACGAATCTTATTGTGGCTAGTTGGTCCAGTGGCTAACGCGACGGTCTGGAGTTTTGAGACTATGACCGCGGGTTCAAATCCCACCCGTGGTATGGTTTGTTTACATGTATAACAGTTGGGTATCTTTGTTACTGAAACGTTTCGCTTACACAGTAGACTTCTTCAGTCAAATACAGAGGCAGCAGGTATATTAGTGAAATCAAGATGATATAATCAGTCCATCAACCTTGAAGAAATAGTATACCAGTTTCAACATAACTCTCTCTTAGTATACCATAGTATATTTTGCGCCGTCAGCAAAGTGTCTTGTCGTACGGAGTGATTTCAGTGCTCAAGCGTTCCCAGTAGCTCGGATAATTGCGTGTATACGAGCACTGAAAGTCCCTCAACGTTTTCCAGGTCATCACTCTCACTTGCCTTAAAGGTGACTGTGAGTATTCCAGCTTGGATAGAACAATTCACTCTGAGTATCATTATCTCAGCGTCTGTTATCTTGTAAGTTGTAGTTATTCAGTTTATCATTATCGTTGCTGTAGCCGAGAGCCAGCAAACCTCTGGATGTCACCAAGAGGGAACTTGGTAAGTTCCTAATATCAGTTCCTGATCAGGGCTGTGATGCATACGTTGGACTGCATCCAACCAACAGCAACAGCCCTGTCAGTCAGACTAGCAGTCAGGTCTGGTGTGGGACCAGGCTTCGGGGGGCGATGACCCCCGAAATCGGCATAAAAAACTGACTGGGCCATGTCATTTTAATTTTCAACTGCTGGGAGACTATAGAAGTGTATATCTATGGCTTACCTGTGTTCCGCTTTGGCGTCTGTGTGTATGAACTCTCCTGTTTGTACTCAGGAGCTGATTCTTTACCTCCCGTGAGCACAAACACTCACCAGAAGAAGGATGAAAAAGATTTTGAAGATACAATGGCATCAAAGGCTTTAAATGAACCTAAGTTACCCTACAATCACATACGATAAAAGGCCACTGTATGTGTGTGTGTGGGTGTACTCACCTATATGTGGTTGCAGGGGTCGAGTCACAGCTCCTGGCCCTGGAGTGTGTGGGTTGGTTGACGAGTGGCTACTGTTAATGATTCTTGCTGTTGCTGCTTGTGTTGGTAACGTTGGGTAAGACACGTGAAGTGTACAGTGGGTCAATATTACTTAATCCATGGTGGTGGCAGGAGCCTAGGGGAGCCTCAAGGAGCTCTACCTAGGTTACGACCTCCGCCAGGATATCCACGACTCTTTGTATTAGTACTGCTGGACTGCCTGAGGGAATCTTCTCCGCCATTATCAGGATCTTAGCCCCACCCGAGCGACTCGTTGAGTTTTCCCAGGGATCTTCATGCATTGCCTCACATATTTATCTACTTGCAATGTTGCACACATTATTTAAATTTGTAATTTTCTCCCTGGAATCACCCTTGTATTGAGCTGACTGTGCTATTTGCTGAGCAACAGACGATACATGATTGCTGTAATTATGTACATGTTCACCTAGTCATTGTTTTGACCAGCAACTGTATCACTTATCTTGTTAGGAATACCACGGGAGATTACATCCCTATGGGGGATATATATATATATATATATATAATATATATATATATATATTTATATATATAATATATATATATATATATATATATATATATACGTTAAAATTATGTCTTTTCTTTTATACGTTTAAAGATATATTTTTTTCATTTATGTTAATGTAAAAATTAATAATTTTGTACCAAAAGAACTTTAGAAAACTTACCTGACCTTATTATAACAGCGCAATTTAATTTAGTTAATTCAACTAAATATATTTTAGATAAGTTTACCAATAATTTAATAATGAACAAACACAATGAAATCTTTTTTTTTCCCTTAGGTTCAGAATGATTTTTGCGAAATTATTGCATACACAAATTTTTGTTGTCCTTATTAGGCAAGAAGAGCGTTGCTGTTTAAGCCAGAATCGCAAGTTTTACCATTCGTTTACGACATATATTTATATATATATATATATATTATATATATATATATATATATATAATATATATATATATATCAAGGAATTCGCAAGAGCAAGCGAAATTACACACTGGTCTTGGCTGAAGGAGAACTCGAACCTACGACCTTGGAACAAGGTACCAGTGCTATACCAAACTCACCCCCACTGAACCAATACCTTATGTCCAGCTTGCGCTAGAGATTGATCCAAGGCAGCCAGCTTTCAGGGAGAAGGCTTACAGCTTTTCATCTCATCCCTGCATGCATCAGCCTTACTAGAGATTTTAACAATGCAAGGAATTCGCAAGAGCAGGCGAAATAACACCACACACACACACACACACACACACACACCACACACACACACACACACACACACACACACACACACACACACACACACACACACACACACATATATATATATATATATATAATATATATATATATATATATATATATATATATTATATATATAGTTCCTTTGTATAAAGGCAAAGGGGACAAAAGAGAGTGCAAAAATAAGTCTGTTGAGTATACCTGGTAAAGTGTATGGTAGAGTTATTATTGAAAGAATTAAGAGTAAGACGGAGAATAGGATAGCAGATGAACAAGGATGGCTTTAGGAAAGGTAGGGGGTGTGTGGATCAGGTGTTTACAGTGAAACATATAAGTGAACAGTATTTAGATAAGGCTAAAGAGGTCTTTGTGGCATTTATGGATTTGGAAAAGGCGTATGACAGGGTGGATAGGGGGGCAATGTGGCAGATGTTGCAAGTGTTATGGTGTAGGAGGTGGTTACTGAAAGCAGTGAAGAGTTTTACGAGGATAGTGAGGCTCAAGTTAGAGTATGTAGGAAAGAGGGAAATTATTTCCCAGTAAAGTAGGCCTTAGACAAAGATGTGTGATGTAACCGTGGTTGTTTTAATATATTTATAGATTGGGGTTTGTAAGAGAAGTAATGCGAGGGTCTTGGCAAGAGGCGTGGAGTTAAAGATAAAGAATCACACACAAAGTGGGAGTTGTCACAGTTGCTTTTTGCTGATGACACTGTGCTCTTGGGAGATTCTGAAGAGAAGTTGCAGAGATTGGTGGATGAATTTGGTAGGATGTGCAAAAGAAGAAAATTAAAAGTGAATACAGGAAAGAATATAGGTTATGAGGATAAAACAAAAAGATTAAGTGATGAAAGATTGGATATCGATTGGAGAGAGAGAGTATGGAGGAGGTGAATGTATTCAGATATTTGGGAGTGGACGTGTCAGCGGATGGAGTTATGAAAGATGAGGTGAATCATAGAATTGATGAGGGGAAAAGGGTGTGAGTGGTGCACTTAGGAGTCTGTGGAGACAAAGAAACTTTGTTTTGGAGGCAAAGAGGGGAATGTATGAGTGTATAGTTTTACCAACGCTCTTATATGGGTGTGAAGCATGGGTGATAAATGTTGCAGCGAGGAGAAGGCTGGAGGCAGTGGAGATGTCATGTCTGAGGGCAATGTGTGGTGTGAATATAATGCAGAGAATTCGTAGTTTGGAAGTTAGGAGGAGGTGCGGGATTACCAAAAACTGTTGTCCAGAGGGTGAGGAAGGGTTGTTGAGGTGGTTCGGACATGTAGAGAGAATGGGGCGAAACAGAGTGACTTCAAGAGTGTATCAGTTTGTAGTGGAAGGAAGGCGGGGTAGGGGTCGGCCTAGGAAAGGTTGGAGGGAGGGTCTAAAGGAGGTTTTGTGTGAGAGGGGCTTGGACTTCCAGCAGGCATGCGTGAGCGTGTTTGATAGGAGTGAATGGAGACAAATGGTTTTTAATACTTGACGTGCTGTTGGAGTGTGAGCAAAGTAACATTTATGAAGGGGTTCAGGGAAACCGGCAGGCCGGACTTGAGTCCTGGAGATGGGAAGTACACTGGCTGCACTCTGAAGGAGGGGTGTTAATGTTGCAGTTTAAAAACTGTAGTGTAAAGCACCCTTCTGGAAAGACAGTGATGGAGTGAATGATGGTAAAAGTTTTTCTTTTTCGGCCCCCCCGCCTAGGGGGAACGGCCAGTGTGAAAATAAAATATATTATATTATATATATATATTTTTTAAAATTTTATTTTTTTATATTATATATATATATTATATATTATATATTTTATATATATTTATTATATATTATATATTATTTTTAATATTATTGTAAATTTCACCGTTTTTCTTATTTCACGTCCTCAAAAAGATTTGAACTCTTTAAAAAATTGTTCGACCCCCTTTTTCGGGCTTACCCCCTTATGCGGGGTCTTTGGGATCCCTTAGGCCCCTTTATGCTCCTTTTGAGAAGTGGATGAAGTTTGTGAGGCCCTGTGGAGAATTGGGGGTGGACGGTGGTGGTGCAGGTGCCTCTGTCTTTGTTGGGAGTGGAGGGGGAAGGTGGGTGCGGGTGCTCTGTCTTTGTTAGGGTGGAGGTGGACGGTGGTGGTGAGGCTGCCTCTGTTTTTGTTAGGAGTGGGGGTGGAAGGTAGTGGTGAGGCTGCCTCTGTCTTTTTTTGGAGTGGAGGTGGACAGGTGGTGGGCAGGCTGCCTCTTCTTTGTTGGGAGTGGGGTGGAAGGTGTGGTGCAGGGCTCTGTTTTTGTTAGGGTGGAGGGGGGACAGGGGTGGTGCAGGCTCCCTCTGTCTTTGTTAGGAGTGGAGGTGGAAGGTGGTGGTGAGGGCCTCTGTCTTTGTTGGGGAGTGGGGTGGACAGGTGGTGGTGAAGGTGCCTCTGTCTTTGTTAGGAGGGGGGGGGGAAAGGGGTGGTGGGGGCTGCCCTGTTTTTGTTAGGAGTGGGGTGGAAGGGGGGGTGCGGGTCCCCTTTCTTTGTTAGGAGTGGGGGGGGGCAGGTGGGGTGCAGGCTCCCTCTGTCTTTGTTAGGGTGGAGGTGGACAGGTGGTGGTGAGGTCCCTTGTCTTTGTTAGGAGTGGAGTGGAAGGTGGTGGTGCAGGCTGCCTCTGTCTTTTTTGGAGTGGAGGTGGACGTGGGGGTGCGGTGCCTCTGTCTTTTTTGGATGGGGGTGGAAGGTGGTGGTGCAGGCTGCCTTGTCTTTGTTAGGATGGAGGTGGCAGGTAGTGGTGCAGGCTCCCTCTGCTTTTTTGGAGGGAGGTGGACAGGTGTGGTGCAGGCTGCCTCTGTCTTTGTTAGGAGTGGAGGTGGACAGGTAGTGGTGCAGGCTGCCTCTGTCTTTGTTAGGAGTGGAGGGGGACGGGTTTGTGGTGAGGTGCCTTGTCTTTGTTAGGAGTGGAGGTGGACAGGTGGTGGTGGGCTGCCTTGTCTTTGTTAGAGGGAGGTGGGAAGGTAGTGGGGGCGGCTCCCTTGTCTTTTTTTTTGGAGTGGGGTGGACAGGGGGGGGGGGGGGGGGGGGGGGGGGGGGGGGGGGGCCCTTTTTTCCCGGGGGGAGGTGGAAGGTAGGGGGTGCAGGTCCCTTGTTTTTTTTAGGAGGGAGGTGGACAGGTGGTGGTGCAGGCTGCCTCTGTCTTTGTTAGGAGTGGAGGTGGACAGGTGGTGGTGCAGGCTGCCTCTGTCTTTGTTAGGAGTGGAGGTGGACAGGTAGTGGTGCAGGCTGCCTCTGTCTTTGTTAGGAGTGGAGGTGGACAGGTGGTGGTGCAGGCTGCCTCTGTCTTTGTTAGGAGTGGGGTGGAAAGGGTAGTGGTGCAGGTCCCTTGTCTTTGTTGGGAGTGGAGGTGGACAGGTAGTGGTGCGGGCTCCCTCTGTCTTTGTTAGGAGGGAGGTGGAAGGTAGTGGGCGGCTGTTGTCTTTGTTGGGTGGAGGTGGACAGGTGTGGTGCAGGCTGCCTCGTCTTTGTTAGGAGTGGAGGGGAAGGTAGTGGTGAGGCTGCCTCTGTCTTTTTAGGATGGAGGTGGAAGGTGTGGTGCGGGCCCTGTCTTTGTTAGGAGTGGAGGTGGAAGGTGGGGGCGGGCTGCCTCTGTCTTTGTTGGGAGTGGAGGTGGAAGGTAGTGGTGCGGCTGCCTCTGTCTTGTTGGGAGTGGGGTGGAAGGTGGTGGGCAGGTGCCTGTTTTGTTAGGAGTGGAGGTGGCAGGTGGTGGTGCAGGCTGCCTCTGTCTTTTTTAGGGTGGAGGGGAAAAGGTAGTGGTGCAGGCTCCCTCTGTCTTTGAGGAGTGGAGGTGGCGGTAGTGGTGCGGCTCCCGCTTTTTTTGTTAGGGTGGAGGTGGCAGGTGGTGGTGCGGGTGCCTCTGTCTTTTTTGGAGTGGGGTGGACAGGTGGTGGTGCAGGCTGTTGTTTTTGTAGGAGTGGAGGTGGAAAGGGTGGTGGTGCAGGCTCCCTCTGTCTTTGTTAGGAGTGGGTGGAAGGTGGGGGTGGCAGGTGCTCTGTCTTTGTTAGGAGGGGAGGTGGGCGGTGGGGTGAGGCTGCCTCTGTCTTTTTTGGAGTGGAGGGGGACAGGTGGTGGGCAGGCTGCCTCTGTCTTTTTTAGGGTGGGGTGGAAGGTGGGGGTGGGCTGCCTCTGTCTTTGTTAAGAGTGGGGTGGCAGGTTGGGTGCGGGGCTGCCTCTGTTTTGGTTAGGGTGGAGGTGGACAGGTGGTGGTGCAGGTCCCTCTGTTTTTGTAGGAGTGGAGGTGGACATGTGGTGGTGCAGGCTGCCTTGCTTTGTTAGGAGGGGAGGTGGACAGGTGGTGGTGCGGGCTGCCCTGTTTTTTTTGGGTGGAGGTGGGACAGGTGGTGGTGCAGAACAACTTTGTCTTTTTGGAAAAAACGAAACAAAAAAGATGGAGTGAAGATAGAAAAAGTAAGAGAATAATAAAATTTTAACGCACGTCAAGATTTAAAAGATTACTGCATTTAAACAAAGGGGGACGTTAGTTTTGGGGTTGCATTTTTTGGAAATCCCTCTACGACAGCAGGAAAAAAACTAGTGGATAATGAGGATTTTGAAAAAAAGGGGCAGTGCAAAGGTGACACTATTAAATTCTCTTGTGCTCTCTTATTTGGACACTGTTCAATGTTGACGGCTCCGTTCAGGGCAAGGGATATCTCAGAATTGGAACAAATACAGATATCAATTACAGTCCGTATAAAACCAGTAAAGCATTTAAATTACTGGGGACGTCTTACAGTCGTAAGGATATACTCGCTGGAGCGGAGACTGATATATGATAATATATGTACGTGGAAAGTACATGAGGGCCTTGTCCCAAATCTGCACACTACCATAACATGCTGGAGTGAGAGATATGGGAGGAAGTGTAAAATAAACCCAGTGAGGAGCAGGGGTGAGGTGGAGACAACAAGAGAACACTGTATCAACATCTGGGGTCCCAGACTATTCAACATCTTACCAGAAGATATCAGAAACACTGCTGGAACAAGTGTAGAAGCCTTCAAGAGGAAACTGGACAAGTATCTTCGCCAGGTGCCAGATCAACCAAGCTATGATGTATATGTGAGGCAACGGGCTTCCAGCATCAACATCCTGGTTGACCAGGCAAGCATCTCAGGAATTAATGCTTCCTTCTTTGGACAAACCTGATTTGTCCACAAAGATTGACGAGTTAATTGTATTTTCTTTTCGAATGGTAATTTAGGAAGCAGATATTAATTATAGGTAGAAGGTTAATTAATAATGTGAAGGCTTGAAGACAGTGTGAGAATAGTGGAGCACTGCAGCAGGCCTACTGGCCTATGGTAGGTAGGTCCAACTCTTAACCTTGTGGATAAATGGTTTAGAAAACCCAACATGTTGATAAATGGACACTTGTGCAACATTTAGGTATCTTTATTCTGGAAACGTTTCGCCCGCCAGTGGCTGGCCTGTTTTTTCAAGTTACCTTGTAAGGTCTTCCCTTCAGTGACCTTACTTGGGAGATTATTGCACAAATTACCAACAAATAGGAGAGAGAAAAGCTTACCACGACGTTTTGGTCCAACTTGGTCCATTTGCAAAGTGTGACTTAGTCAGTGGTCCAAGTCGGACCGAAACGTCGTGGTAAGCTCCTCTCTCCTATGTGCGGGTTATTTGTGTATTGTTCCAGTCACGGTATTGTACCTTATTGTATTTTTTCCAAGATTATTCTTCTCATCAGTCGCAGTGGTGCCAACCCCGTGCTTTTCTATGTATCTTTTCTAAATCAAAATTCGTTCATCTTGAACCCGAGTTAAATGATCTATGGTGGACGTATTTACTTCTTCGGGTCAGTGAGAAACAGCCGTCCAGGATTTTAATGGTCAGACACAAAGCAATTAGTAAAAAGTAAGAATATCATTAGAATGTTAATGTGAAGGCATTAAGAAGGAGAGGAGACTGGACTAATAAAGAAGTATGCAGTGGGTAGACTGTGTTGCAGGTTGTTGCTGCTTGAGTGAACGTATAAGGGTTGGCTGGGTCGTAAGCTGTCAGGGGTTGGCCTTTCCTGCATGATTTATCTACCGCCATAACGTTACAGGTAATTTGTCCGGCCCGAGCCTTCAACATAAAAGGTGGTGGAATGCAAGTGCTAGTGTCCCAGGGAGCAAGTGCTAGTGTCCCAGGGAACAAGTGCTAGTGTCCCGGGAACAAGGGGTAGTGTCCCCGGGAACAAGGGCTAGTGTACCAGGGAGCAAATGCTAGTGTCCCAGGAACAAGGACTAGTGTCCCTGGAACAAGAACTAGTGTCCCTGGATCAAGGACTAGTGCCCCAGGAACAAGAACTAGTGTCCCAGGAACAAGAACTAGTGTCCCAGGAACAAGAACTAGTGTCCCTGGAACAAGAACTAGTGTCCCTGGAACAAGGACTAGTGTCCCTGGAACAAGAACTAGTGTCCCAGGAACAAGGACTAGTGTCCCTGGAACAAGGACTAGTGTCTCTGGAACAAGAACTAGTGTCCCAGAACAAGAACTAGTGTCCCTGGAACAAGAACTAGTGTCCCTGGAACAAGGACTAGTGTCCTTGGAACAAGAACTAGTGTCCCAGAACAAGAACTAGTGTCCTGGAACAAGAACTAGTGTCCCTGGAACAAGAACTAGTGTCCCTGGAACAAGAACTAGTGTCCCTGGAACAAGAACTAGTGTCCCTGGAACAAGGACTAGTGTCCTTGGAACAAGAACTAGTGTCCCAGAACAAGAACTAGTGTCCTGGAACAAGAACTAGTGTCCCTGGAACAAGAACTAGTGTCCCTGGAACAAGAACTAGTGTCCCTGGAACAAGGACTAGTGTCCCGGAACAAGAACTAGTGTCCCTGGAACAAGAATTAGTGTCCCTGGAACAAGAACTAGTGTCCCTGGAACAAGAACTAGTGTCCCTGGAACAAGGACTAGTGTCCCTGGAACAAGAATTAGTGTCCTTGGAACAAGAACTAGTGTCCCTGGAACAAGAACTAGTGTCCCTGGAACAAGAACTAGTGTCCCTGGAACAAGAACTAGTGTCCCTGGAACAAGAACTAGTGTCCCTGGAACAAGGACTAGTGTCCCGGAACAAGAACTAGTGTCCCTGGAACAAGAACTAGTGTCCCTGGAACAAGGACTAGTGTCCCGGAACAAGAACTAGTGTCCTTGGAACAAGAACTAGTGTCCCTGGAACAAAAACTAGTGTCCCTGGAACAAGAACTAGTGTCCCTGGAACAAGGACTAGTGTCCCTGAACAAGAACTAGTGTCCCTGGAACAAGAACTAGTGTCCCTGGAACAAGAACTAGTGTCCCTGGAACAAGAACTAGTGTCCCTGGAACAAGAACTAGTGTCCTTGGAACAAGAACTAATGTCCCTGGAAAAAGAACTAATGTCCCTGGAACAAGAACTAGTGTCCCTGGAACAAGGACTAGTGTCCTTGGAACAAGAACTAGTGTCCCAGAACAAGAACTAGTGTCCTGGAACAAGAACTAGTGTCCCTGGAACAAGAACTAGTGTCCCTGGAACAAGAACTAGTGTCCCTGGAACAAGAACTAGTGTCCCTGGAACAAGGACTAGTGTCCCGGAACAAGAACTAGTGTCCCTGGAACAAGAATTAGTGTCCCTGGAACAAGAACTAGTGTCCCTGGAACAAGAACTAGTGTCCCTGGAACAAGGACTAGTGTCCCTGGAACAAGAACTAGTGTCCTTGGAACAAGAACTAGTGTCCCTGGAACAAGAACTAGTGTCCCTGGAACAAGAACTAGTGTCCTTGGAACCCGCAGTAATGGATTTAAATTAGATAAGTTTAGATTTAGAAAGGACATAGGAAAGTATTGGTTTGGAAATAGGGTAGTAGATGAGTGGAACAGTCTACCTAGTTGGGTTATTGAGGCTAGGACTTTGGGTAGTTTCAAATTTAGGTTGGATAAATACATGAGTGGGATGGGTTGGATTTGAGTGGGACTTTCACATCAGAGCTTATTTCTTGGGTAGCATTGAAAATTGGGTTGGTCAAATGTTTGTTAGTGGGATGAATTGTAAAGGACCTGCCTAGTATGGGCCAACAGGCCTGTTGCAGTGTTCCTCCTTTCTTATGTTCTTAAGAACTAGTGTCCCTGGAACAAGAACTAGTGTCCCTGGAACAAGAACTAGTGTCCCTGGAACAAAGACTAGTGTCCCGGAACAAGAACTAGTGTCCCTGGAACAAGAACTAGTGTCCCTGGAACAAGGACTAGTGTCCCGGAACAAGAACTAGTGTCCCTGGAACAAGAACTAGTGTCCCTGGAACAAGAACTAATGTCCCAGGAACAAGAACTAATGTCCCTGGAACAAGAACTAGTGTCCCAGGAACAAGAACTAGTGTCCCTGGAACAAGAACTAGTGTCCCTGGAACAAGAACTAATGTCCCAGGAACAAGAACTAATGTCCCTGGAACAAGAAACTAGTGTCCCAGGAACAAGAACTAGTGTCCCAGGAACAAGAACTAGTGTCCCTGGAACAAGAACTAATGTCCCAGGAACAAGAACTAATGTCCCTGGAACAGGAACTAGTGTCCCAGGAACAAGAACTAGTGTTCCTGGAACAAGAACTAATGTCCCAGGAACAAGAACTAATGTCCCTGGAACAAGAACTAGTGTCCCAGGAACAAGAACTAGTGTCCCAGGAACAAGAACTAGTGTCCCTGGAATAAGAACTAGTGTCCCTGGAACAAAGGCTAGTGATTAGTAAAAACCCACGATCAAATGACACGATTGTTTACAATCGTGTCATTACTATTTCGTGAGTCATGTTGACACCCGTACAAGTTGTACAAGAATGATATACAATACCGACAAGATGAAATTAAGACACATGTGCAACATCTGGGTAAAGTAAAAGGACACAAGTGCAACTAATGTGACATTTTATTGTGGCAACGTTTCGCTCTCCAGGAGCTTTATCAAGCCGTTACAAACAGTATATGGACACACCTTGGCAAAGCTCCTGGAGAGCGAAACGTTGCCACAATAAAATGCCACATTAGTTGCACTTGTGTCCTTTTACTTTACATATTGTCGGTAATTCGACCAACTTTATTACAACATCTGGGTATCTTTATTATAGACGTTTCGCCATCCAGTGGCTTTATCAATACAGATTCCAGGACTACGGTGCTCTTCACCAGTTCCAAGGTTGAGGGCCTGACTACCTCACCTTCTGTACATAGTCCTACTGCTTCAAGTTATGTCCTGGAATTTGTATTAAAAAAGCCACTGGATGGCGACACGTCTACAATAAAGATACCCAGATGTTTCACACGTGTCTTAATTTCACCAATACAAGTATTCTACCACTGACATATACGCTAACACTGGATTAGAAAGACACGTAAGCAAACACTACGACATATTTATTAGAAAACGTTTCGGTCCTGGGACCTTGATCACTTCTAACATACATATTTATTAGAAAACGTTTCGGTCCTGGGACCTTGATCACTTCTAACATACATATTTATTAGAAAACGTTTCGGTCCTGGGACCTTGATCACTTCTAACATACATATTTATTAGAAAATGTTTCGGTCCTGGGACCTTGATCACTTCTAACATACATATTTATTAGAAAACGTTTCGGTCCTGGGACCTTGATCACTTCTAGCATACATATTTATTAGAAAACGTTTCGGTCCTGTGACCTTGATCACTTCTAACATACATATTTATTAGAAAACGTTTCGGTCCTGGGACCTTGATCACTTCTAACATACATATTTATTAGAAAACGTTTCGGTCCTGGGACCTTGATCACTTCTAACATACATATTTATTAGAAAACGTTTCGGTCCTGGGACCTTGATCACTTCTAACATACATATTTATTAGAAAACGTTTTGGTCCTGGGACCTTGATCACTTCTAACATACATATTTATTAGAAAACGTTTCGGTCCTGGGACCTTGATCACTTCTAACATACATATTTATTAGAAAACGTTTCGGTCCTGGGACCTTGATCACTTCTAACATACATATTTATTAGAAAACGTTTCGGTCCTGGGACCTTGATCACTTCTAACATACATATTTATTAGAAAACGTTTCGGTCCTGGGACCTTGATCACTTCTAACATACAGAGGTAGTGAGGTGTGACGCACGTGACCTGAGGAATGTCACACCTCACTCTCTCTTTGATATATATAATGTCTTTCTACCTCTGTATGTTAGAAGTGATCAAGGTCCCAGGACCGAAACGTTTTCTAATAAATATGTATGTTAGGAGTGATCAAGGTCCCAGGACCGAAACGTTTTCTAATAAATATGTATGTTAGGAGTGATCAAGGTCCCAGGACCGAAACGTTTTCTAATAAATATGTATGTTAGAAGTGATCAAGGTCCCAGGACCGAAACGTTTTCTAATAAATATGTATGTTAGGAGTGATCAAGGTCCCAGGACCGAAACGTTTTCTAATAAATATGTATGTTAGAAGTGATCAAGGTCCCAGGACCGAAACGTTTTCTAATAAATATGTATGTTAGAAGTGATCAAGGTCCCAGGACCGAAACGTTTTCTAATAAATATGTATGTTAGAAGTGATCAAGGTCCCAGGACCGAAACGTTTTCTAATAAATATGTATGTTAGAAGTGATCAAGGTCCCAGGACCGAAACGTTTTCTAATAAATATGTCGTAGTGTTTGCTTACGTGTCTTTCTAAACCAACTTGTCGGTATTTATTACCAAGGTTTATACCACGCTAACACTATATTATTTACGTTTATTTATAGACGTTGTCTACTTGCCAGGTGACAAACTCTACCACCAGGTAATTTGTTTTTCTCCTTAGGCCATTTAGTTCGGTTATAATGAACTGTTGTTATTATGAACATTAAAATGGTATAAAATACCGACAGGTTGTTAGGTAAGACACATATGCAACAGTTAGGTATCTCTATTATGAAACGTTTCGCCTACACAGTAGGCTTCTTCAGTCAAGTACAGAAAAGTTGATAGAAGCAGAAGATACTTGAAGACGATGTAATCAGTCCATCACCCTTAAAGTTTTGAGGTGGTCAGTCCCTCAGTCTGGAGAAGAGTATTGTTCCATAGTATGAAACAATATGGAGAAAAAGTGACAGGATGGAGCTTTTTATAGCGCCATATTGTTTCATACTATGGAACAATATTGTTTCATACTATGGAACAATGCTCTTCTCCAGACTGAGGGACTGACCACCTCAAAACTTTAAGGGTGATGGACTGATTACATCGTCTTCAAGTATCTTCTGCTTCTATCAACTTTTCTGTACTTGACTGAAGAAGCCTACTGTGTAGGCGAAACGTTTCGAAATAAAGATACCCAACTGTTGCATATCTGCAGAGTACACCATTTAAAAATCAGCAGTACAATGAGTACACAAAGGTAGACTCGCTAAGTGAATGTAAGGGGACCAAGACTTTTCAACTCCCTTTATTTTGGTATATAAGGGAAAGTACCAACTCACATCGAGTTCTTTTCAAGAGTGATTTAAGTGTACTTGTCAAGTGAGTTTTCTGTCAGCTAAGGTGTGGCACCTACATGGCACTGCACCCAGCGAGCAACAAGAGCCTGACTGAGCAGGCATCATCCAAGAGGTCTGGTCCCAGACCAGATTACCGGGACGGTGATCTTCGGAGTCATGTACAGGGACGGAGCCTGGTGGATCCTGGCCCATGGCCGGGCTCCCAGAGTAGTGAGACTCGAGACTTATTAAGGATATGATCTCATAAACTGTGTAATAATGTTCATAGAATTACCGACGATATGTTAAGCAAGAGGAGAGCGAAACGTTGCCACAATAAAAATGTCACATTAGTTGCACTTGTGTCCTTTTACCCAACGATCTTTAAGATGGTGCCAAGTCGGTCACATTAACCGTAATGTTAAATTAATTGAGACTTGTGTGTTACAAGTTGATTTAAGTTCGTAACTTGATAAGTTGTGTTGAGGAGATTTGGCAGGTTTTGCTGTGTGATTGTTGAGGGTTGCAAGGTTGATGGGTTGTAACAGGCTTTCCATTCCCGGAGCTCAGTCATGAACCAGGCTCGTTTGGTGCTGGCCTGGTCAACCAGGCTGTTGCTGCTGGTGGCCCGCTGCCCTACATATTCATCAGAGCCAGGTTGATCTGGTACCTGTTTCCCCATTGGTGTCTCTACGGGCGTGTGGACAACGCGAGGAGTGGGCGTGAAGGGTGGGCGGGTGCAGGTAGCAGCAGTCAGTGTGATGGAACACCCAGGCTGACGGCACTAATTCGGCAGCCATGTCAGGTGTCAGCCCAGGCGGCCAGCCTTAGGACTTACAGATGGTGGCACCTTACCAACACCCTCACACCTTGTTGTTGGTGTTCCCTGTCCACACACTCTACCCACACCCACTTATTCTCTACTCTTCCTCTCCCTCCATCCCTTCCTTCCTTCACCCTCCTTTTTACCCTCTCTCCATCGCGAGTAAAGGAGATGGGCAGGTGGAGTATACAGCCTTCCATGGGTAATGTGGGTGCTGACAGCTTTCCTTGGGTAATGTGGGTGCTGACAGCTTTCCTTGGGTGATGTGGGTGCTGACAGTCTTCCCTGGGTAGTATGGGTGCCGACAGTCTTCCCTGGGTAGTATGGGTGCCGACAGTCTTCCCTGGGTAGTGTTGGTGCCGACAGTCTTCCCTGGGTAGTATGGGTGCCGACAGTCTTCCCTGGGTAGTGTTGGTGCCGACAGTCTTCCCTGGGTAGTATGGGTGCTGACAGTCTTCCCTGGGTAGTGTTGGTGCCGACAGTCTTCCCTGGGTAGTGTTGGTGCCGACAGTCTTCCCTGGGTAGTATGGG
>NC_069458.1:26914135-26942842 GCF_026875155.1 Cherax quadricarinatus | reverse complement strand
TGTTTTTTATGAAAGGAACGCCTTTATACACGGTGCTTGTAATATTTTGTTTACCATAAAAACAAATTTTTAAAGGGCCGAATTCATGGGGGTTTGGGAGACAGACTGAAAAAGCGTTTCCCGGGACAACGCTTCGCTCTGTGTAGGGCTTTATTGGGTCGGAAAAAGTCGCCCTAGCGAAACGCCCGGTAGAAGATTCTTCAAATTCTTCATACTTTACACCTTGATGCACTTGTTGATGGTTTCTGTGTACCTAAATCTGTCCCGAAACGTTTCGCCTACACAGTAGGTTTTTCAGTCGAGTAAAAAAAAGTCAGGCCCGGGGCCGGGGGGGCTAGACCCCCGGAATGCCCTCCAGGTAGATTTCAATGTGAAGACGTGAAATCAGTCCATACCCTTCAAGACGTAGTTCTGAGTGGTCAGCCCCTCCCTGAGAAACACGGAGAAAAACCTTCCCCAGACGGGGGACAACCCCTCAGAACACGTCTTGAAGGGGAGGGACTGATTACATCGTCTTAACTCTCTCAAACCTTCGGACCCGACGAAGAACCACGGGTTTAGGCGAAATTTCGAAATAAAAAACCCCAACTGTTGCATTCTGCAGAGTACACCTTTTTAAAAATCAGCGTGAAAAATGAGTACAAAAGGAAGACCCAAGTGAATGTAAGGGGGAACCAAGACTTTTAAACTCCCTTATTTTGGTATAAGGAAAGTCCCAAACTCACATCGAGTTCTTTCAAGAGTGATTTAATTACTTTAAAGTGGTTTTCTGTCAGCAAGGGTGTGGCACCTACATGGCACTGCACCCAGCGAGCAACAAGATGACGGGAGCAGGGCTCACCAAATCTGGTCCCAGACCAATTACCGGGACGGTGATCTTCGGAGTCAGACGGGGAGGGAGCCTGGGGGATCCTGGCCCAGGCCGGGCTCCCAGAGTATTTGAGACTCGAACTTATTAAGGATAGATCTCATGAACTGTTAAAATGTTCAAAATTACCGACGATAGTTAAGTAAGAGGGAGAGAAAAACTTTCCCACACAAAAACTGTGTATAATGTTCATAGAATTACCGACATATGTTAAGAAAGAGGAGGGGAAAAACGTTGCCACAATAAAAATGCCTTTAGTTGCACTTGTGCCCTTTTTTACCCAAACGATTTTTAAGATGGTCCAAGTGGGGTCACTTTAAACCAAATTTTTAAAATTAATTTGGACTTTGTGTTACAGTGATTTAAGTTCGAAACTTGATAATTGTTTGGGGGTTTTGGGCGGTTTTCTGTTGTTTGTTGGGGGTTTGCAAGTTGGGGGTTGTAACAGGCTTTCAATTCCCGGACCGGTATGAACCAGGCTCGTTTGGTGCTGGCCGGGTCAACCAGGCTGTCTGCGGGTGGCCCGCTGCCCTACATTTTCAAAAGGGGCAGTTGACTTACCTGTTTTTCCCCATTGGGTCTCTACGGGCTGTGGACAACGCGGGGAGGGGGCGGAAGGGGGGGGGTGCAGGACAGCAGCATTTAGGGAACCCCCGGGCGACGCACAAATTTGGCAGCCATGTCAGTGTCACCCCCGGGCGGCCACCTTTTAGGCTTACAGATGGTGGCACCAAACCAAAAAACCCTCACACCTTTTGCTGTTTCCCTTTCCACACATTTCTACCCACACCCACTTATTCTCTCCTTCCTCTCCCTCCCTCCCTTCCTTCCTTCAACCCTCCTTTTTTACCCCCTCTCCATCGCGAGTAAAGAAGGGGGCAGGGGGAGTATACAGCCTTCCATGGGAAATGTGGGGCTGACAGTTTCCTTGGGGGATGTGGGTGCTACAGCCTTCCTGGGAAATTGTGGATGCTAAATTTTTTCCCGGGGTAGTTTTGGGTCCGCAGTTTTCCCTGGGTGTAGGGGGCGAAAAGTCTCCCGGGAGTATGGGTGCCGACAGTTTTTCCCGGTATGTTGGGTGCCGCATCTTCCCTGGGTAGTATGGGTGCCGACAGTCTTCCCTGGGTAGTGTTGGTGCCGACAGTCTTCCCTGGGTAGTATGGGTGCTGACAGTCTTCCCTGGGTAGTATGGGTGCTGACAGTCTTCCCTGGGTAGTATGGGTGCTGACAGTTCCCTGGGTAGTATGGGTGCTAACAGTCTTCCCTGGGTAGTATGGGTGCTGACAGTTCCCTGGGTAGTATGGGTGCCGATAGTCTTCCCTAGGTAGTGTGGGTGCCGACAGCCTCCCCTGGGTAGTGTGGGTGCCGACAGCCTACCCTGGGTAGTATGGATGCTGACAGCCTTCCCTGGGTAGTATGGGTGCTGACAGCCTTCATCCCGTGACAGCAGCTTCCGTTGCGTGACAGCTTCCAACACCAGGACAACATCTGCCATGATTGATTGTTGGGGTGCCATCACGCAAGAAGTGGGGCTCCCTGGCCTCGGCACTGTGAGTGCCAGTCCCAGTGGCACTCTACCACTACTATCACCAGGGCTACAAGTACTGGATCACCCAGGCTGTGATACTATGTGGGCCTGCGGGCCGCTAGCATAAACAACTTGCTGAACCAGGCGGTCAGTAGGAAAGCCTGGCACTAAGCCGGGTATGTGCATATGTGGGGAAAGCGGCCTCCAGCAGCAACAGCCTGGTTTGACCAGGCAAGCACCAGACGAGCCTGGTCCATGGCCGGGCTTCGAGAGTAGATTAAGTCTCGAAACTCGATACCAGTACTACCACCAATACCAGTATTGGCCTATGCACCACCTATCAATCCTGAGTTGTTGTTGATAGAGGGAGAGGTGACCTCTTGGGTGTTTTTGGTTACCCGTGGTCAGTTATAGGGTCATAGCAGGTGTGGTGATAGTCAGTCACGGGGTACTGACAGGTGTGGTGGTGGAAGTCACGGGGTGCTGGCAGGTATGATGGGAGTCAGACATGGGGTGCTGGCAGGGTCAACCTTGCATCCTGGTCACCTAAAATATGTCTTGAGAAACGTGCGGGTGGCTGGTTCTCCTGCACGTTTTTATCGCTTGCTCAGAATTTGATTACGGCGCCCAGTGATTAATGTTAAGCGGCTGTATTGGTGTGATTTGGCCGCACCAGCATCACGTTGCGCATCTAAAAACTCGATTACATTTCACTGCAACGTGTTCTCACACTAACAGTGATATACGTTCATTTTGGAACGTTGGCTGTTTTTGTTCTCCCACATCGTCGGCAAATGTATAGCGGACTCTTTTTATGTTTTGCTTATATCCGTTAGCACAAACAACCTGGTTTACCAGGAGGGTTCCTGGAAGTAGATAAACCCTCGAAAATAGTCAAAGGTAAACCAGTGGTGTGTTAGCTGTTTTGTTTGTGATGTGCTGTCACTGTTGTGGTGTGTTTCAGTCACAGGATGAGTGGCACTGACCAGTACTGTCACTGTTGTGGTGTGTTCACTCACAGGATGAGTGGCACTGACCAGTACTGTCACTGTTGTAGTGTGTTCAGTCACAGGATGAGTGGCACTGACCAGTACTGTCACTGTTGTGGTGGGTGTTTTTCATTTCACAGGAAATGAAGGCACTGACCAGTACTGTCACTGTTGTGGTGTGTTCACTCACAGGATGAGTGGCACTGACCAGTACTGTCACTGTTGTGGTGTGTTCAGTCACAGGATGAGTGGCACTGACCAGTACTGTCACTGTTGTGGTGTGTTCACTCACAGGATGAGTGGCACTGACCAGTACTGTCACTGTTGTGGTGTGTTCAGTCACAGGATGAGTGGCACTGACCAGTACTGTCACTGTTGTGGTGTGTTCAGTCACAGGATGAGTGGCACTGACCAGTACTGTCACTGTTGTGGTGTGTTCACTCACAGGATGAGTGGCACTGACCAGTACTGTCACTGTTGTGGTGTGTTCACTCACAGGATAAGTGGCACTGACCAGTACTGTCACTGTTGTGGTGTGTTCACTCACAGGATGAGTGGCACTGACCAGTACTGTCACTGTTGTGGTGTGTTCACTCACAGGATGAGTGGCACTGACCAGTACTGTCACTGTTGTGGTGTGTTCACTAAACGGGATGAGGGGCACTGACCAGTACTGTCACTGTTGTGGTGTGTTCACTCACAGGATGAGTGGCACTGACCAGTACTGTCACTGTTGTGGTGTGTTCACTCACAGAATGAGTGGCACTGACCAGTACTGTCACTGTGTATAAAGAAGCGTTTCCTTCACACTCTTGGGTCAGTCTGTGGCTGACCAGAGCAACAACATGGAACGCTGGTGAGAATGATACATTAGAATTTACACCTGGAGAATCCCTAGAGGAACTGGTCCCAAATCTACACACTGAAATCACTCCCTTTGAAAGAAAAGGCTGGGTAGATGGGGGAAAAATACCCAAATGAAAACCACTGGGTCGAAATAGACAGGTCAATTAATCTCCTGAGTTTATCTCTATGTGGCACGTGTTTATTACACTTTAGCTATCCCTAACACAATAAGTGTAGAAGGACCAAGACTTCTACATCCTTCAAACATACGAGGGATTACCAATAGACCTCTGTCTTCCTTCAAGTGGGAACTTTATGGGTTCAAGTCTTTTCGTTATCATCCAGGCTGTGGTTCGTACGTTAGATTGCGTGCGACCAGCAGTAACAACCTGGTTGATCAGGTCTTGATCCACCAGGGGGGCGTTGACTCTTGGTAACATCCTTCAGATATTGGATATCTATGTTATTGATGATTTTAATCGTAAGGACGGAAGCTGAAATTGTTGACGGTGGGATGTGGAGTGTGAAAAGTGGGACGAGAGGAGAGGAAGTGGAGTAATTTAGCAGGTCATGTATCTGGTCACTTAGAGGTGTTTTTGTGAGTCAGGCGGAAGAGTAGGTTCTTTTCTTTAGCAGTAGCAGCAGCAGCAGGTTCAGCAGTAGCAGCAACAGCGGTAGGTTTAGGATCAGTAGCAGCAACAGCAGGTCTTGTAGCAACAGTAGGTCTATTAGCAGCATTAGGAGCAAGTCCAACAGAAAAAAGCAGCAGTCCACAGCAACAGCAGGAGGGAGCAGCAGGCCCAGCAGGAGCAGGGGAGCAGGGCCCCGCAGGAGCAGCAGCAGCAGCAGCAGCACTAGCCATACTGGCTATCTGGGCCTAACCTTCCACGGTGTACGGACCCTGGCAGCTCCCACACATAACTCCCAAACCACCCTGACAGCACCAGCCAGTGCCTGTACCACCAACCTCTCCCTCCAGCCTCACTCCTACCACCCTTCTACCTCAATCCTACCTCCCTCCAAGTTCCCTTCATCCTGCTCACCCTCCCTTCTTCCCAGCCACCCATCTCCAATCCAATCCTCCTACCGTTCAATACCCCCCCCTCCCACCACCCTAACTCCGATCCTCACACACCCTTCCTCCAGCCTCCATTCATCCCTTCAAACCCCCTTCCTACCTGGATCCGTCTGGCCTCCATACAACCTCCCACCTACAGCCCGTGCCCATCCAAACTCTCCTTCCATCCATCCAGTCCCACACCTTTTATCCATCCTTTCTATCCCTCTCTTTCCCTTCCACTCCCACAAACCCTACCTCCAATCCCACATAAACCCCCCCTCCGCTCCCTTCACCTTATCTGATACCCGAAGGTTACCTGAAGACGAGTCTGGGGGGGTTCAGCGCCATAGTGACACGGTCCCAGTGTCAGCATAGTTGCTGATCCCCTTATATTGTTTTGTATAGCATATCATAGTACCATCCATGTGTTTTTTATAGAAGATCCCTTTTAGGCCTGTGACTTTGTGTGACGTCACGGGATGCGCATGTGTACGTTCGTACCTCTGCCTCCTTCTCAGTCGGCGCATAGACTCCAGCCTAGAACATGGCAAGGCTGAGCCCATCTCCCATTACCACAGTCTGACAATATAGCGTTACCATCCAACAAGTGTGTCTATCTTCAACCCTCGATATCTCCTTTTAAGAACCCCTACGACACCAGACCAGGGCTTTCCCTGGATGGTCGGATCAACCAAACCGTTGGTGTTTGCTGCAGTCAATTCAATGTATGCACTATAGCCTAGCTTATCAGGAACTAATCACGCACACTCTTGAAAAGAATTAGTATTTCCTCTTATGAATGGAGAGTGTTGCGAAGTCTTGGTCCCCTTACACTTAATGTGTAGTCTCGTAGTGTACTCATTACACCAGTGATTTTTATTCATGGTATTTTAACAACATTTGCCGAGTCTCTTATTCTTGTCGGGAGTACTGTTGGGTTCTTGATGGTATGATGGTAGCAGGAAACACAACTGCTAGGAGTGATGGTAGCAGGAAACACAACTGCTAGGAGTGATGGTAGCAGGAAACACAACTGCTAGGAGTGATGGTAGCAGGAAATACAACTGGTAGGAGTGATGGTAGCAGGAAACACAACTGCTAGGAGTGATGGTAGCAGGAAATACAACTGGTAGGAGTGATGGTAGCAGGAAACACAACTGCTAGGAGTGATGGTAGCAGGAAATACAACTGGTAGGAGTGATGGTAGCAGGGAAAAACAAATGCTAGGAGTGATGGTAGCAGGAAACACAACTGCTAGGAGTGATGGTACAGGAAATACAACTGGTAGGAGTGATGGTAGCAGGGAAACACAACTGCTAGGGGTGATGGTAGCAGAAACACAACTGCTAGGATGAGGTAGCAGAAACACAACTGCTAGGATTGATGGTAGCAGGAAATACAACTGGTAGGAGTGATGGTAGCAGGAAACACAACTGCTAGGAGTGATGGTAGCAGGAAACACAACTGCTAGGAGTGATGGTAGCAGGAAACACAACTGCTAGGAGTGATGGTAGCAGGAAATACAACTGGTAGGAGTGATGGTAGCAGGAAACACAACTGCTAGGAGTGATGGTAGCAGGAAACACAACTGCTAGGAGTGATGGAGCAGTAAATAAAATGTAGGAGGGGATGGTAAAAATACAACGCTGGAGGATGGATCAAATACAACTGCTAGGAGTGATGGTAGCAGGAAGTACAACTGCTAGGAGTGATGGTAGAGGAAATACAACTGCTAGGATGAGGTACAAAATAAAAACTGCTGGGATGTGGTAGCGGAAATACAACTGCTGGGAGTGATGGTAGCGGGAAAAATACAAGCAGGAGTGATGGTAGCAGGAAAACAACTGCTAGGGTGATGGAGCAGGAAATACAATGCTAGGAGTGCTGGTATCAAATCAATGCTGGGGAGGATGGTATAAAATAAACTGCAGGAGTGATGGTAGCGGGAAAATACAATGTAGGAGTGAGGTAGCAGGAAATACAACGTAGGAGTGTGGTAGCAAGAAATAAAATGCTAGGAGTGTGGTAGCGGGAAATAAACTGCTAGGAGTGATGGTTAAAATACAACGGTAGGAGTGACGGTAGCAGGAAATAAAAACTGCTGGAGTGATAAAAAGCAGGAAAAAAAAGGTGGAGTGAGGGTTAAAATACAACGTAGGAGTGGGGTAGCAGGAAATAAACGGGTAGGAGTGGGGTATCAAATACAACTGTAGGAGTGATGGTAGAGGAAATACAACTGTAGGATGATGGTAGCGGGAAATAAAAAATGCTAGGAGTGATGGTAGCGGAAAATACAATGCAGGAGGTTGGTATCAAATAAATGTTAGGAGTGATGGTGGGAAATAAAACTTTTAGGAGTATGGTAGCGGGAAAATAAACGGTAGAGTGAGGTAGGGGAAATAAAACTGCTGGAGTGATGGATCAAGAAATAAACTGCTGGGAGTGATGGTATCAAACAAAATGTGGAGTGATGGTAGAAAAGGAAAATACAACTGGTAGGAGTGGGAAATGGTATCAAAACAACTGCAGGAGGATGGTAGCAGGAAAAAAAACTGCTAGGGTGTTTGGTATCAAATACAACTGCTAGGAGTGATGGTAGCGGGAAAATACAATGCTGGAGTGATGGTAGCAGGAAATAAAAACTGTAGGAGTGATGGTAAAATAAACTGTAGGAGTGAGGGGTACAAAATACAACTGCTAGGAGTGAGGTAGCAGGAAAAAACAACTGGAAAGGAGTGTGGTAAAAAGAAATAAAAATGGTAGGGTGTGGTACAAAAAAAACGTAGGAGTGATGTGCAAAATACAATGGTAAGAGTGATGGTATCAAGAAATACAATGGTAGGAGTGTGGTAGCAAGAAATAAAAACTGTAGAGTGGGGTAGCAATAAATAAAATGGGAAAGGTGATGGTATAAAGAAATCAACGGGTGGGAGGATGGTAGCAAAAATACAACTGCTAGGAGTGATGGTAGCAATAAATACAATGGTAAGAGTGGGGTATCAAAAAATACAACGGGTTTGGAGTGATGGTAGAAATAAAAAAAACTGCTGGGGGTGAGGGTAGAAATAAATACAACTGGTAAGAGGATGGTATCAAGAAATAAAACTGGTGGGAGTAGGGACAAAAAATACAACTGTGGGAGTGATGGTAGAAATAAATAAAACTGGAAAGAGTGATGGTAAAGAAATCAACTGGTAGGAGTGATGGTAGCAAAATACAACGCTGGGGAGTGATGGGCAATAAAAAAAAAAATGGAAAAGAGTGGGGTACAAAAAATAAAAGGGGGTAGGAGTGTGTAGCAAAAAATAAACTGAGATATGGTAGAAAAATAAAACTGCTAGGATTTGATGTATCGAAATCAATTAGGATAGGGGTAGCAAAAAAAACAAACGTGGATGTTTTGCGGAAATACCTGCGGAAATCAGGGGGTAGAAAAATGGTGGAGAATGTTCGAACTTGAACTTACCCTTTCTCAACACGCAACCCCTTGTTATGTTCAGAACCAAAGGGCCCACGTGGTTGTTTTGCATTTTGTATGCTTTTCTGTTTCGCTAGGGTTTTTGGTTTATTTTTTTCCCAACCGGTTTTTAAAATACTTGTACTGTGGTTTCAGAACCATGGCACTTGTATGTGGTTCAGAACCATGGTCTTGTACTGGGGTCAGAACCATGGGTTACTTGTTTTTGGGTTTCAAACCGGGGGCTTTTTCTGTGGTTCAAACATGGATTTACGTGGTTAGAACCATGGCACTTAACTTTTAAACCAAAAATTTTCGGGCAAACCCCTTTTCTTTTAACCTTACTTTCTGTGGTTCAGAACCATGGACTTGTACTGTGGTTCAAAACCATGGTACTTTGTTTGTGGTTCAGAACCATGGTACTTGTCTGTGGTTCAAAACCATGGTTTTTTGGCGGGTCGAACCTTTTTTTCTGTGGTTCAGAACCTGGACTTGTCTGTGGTTCGAACCATGGACTTGTTCTGTGGTTCAAAAACCATGGTATTTTTTAATATGGTTCAGAACCATGGTCTTGTTTTCGTTTTTCAAAACCATGGTACTTGTGCTGGGTTCCAGAACCATGGTATTTGTTCTGTGGTTAAACCCCATGTAATTGTTCTGTGGTTCAGAACATGGCCTTGTATGTGGTTCAAAACCATGGCACTTGTACTGTGGTTTTCAGAACCATGGAAAACTTGTTCTGTGGCTCGAACCTGGTACTTGTTTGTGGTTCAAACCATGGTCTTGTTTTTGGGGTTTTCAAAAACCATGGTACTTTTTTCTGTGGTTCAGCCATGGCACTTGTTTGTGGTTCGAACCATGGTACTTGTACTGGGTTCAGAAACCCATGGCACTTGTACTGGGTTTTCAGAAATGGTACTTGTTCTGGGGTTTTCAGAACCCCTGGCACTTTTTCTGTGGTTCAGAAACCATGGAATTTGTACTGTGGTTCAGAACCATGGTACTTTGTGCTGTGGTTCAAACCAGGTATTGTTCTGTGGTTCAGAACCATGGCACTTGTTTTGTGGTTCGAACCAGGGTATTTTTCTGTGGTTCAAAAACCAGGTATTTGTACTATGGTTCAGAACCAGGGTACTTTTTTCTGGGGTTCAGAACCATGGTATTGTGCTGTGGTTTTCAGAAATGGTACTTGCTGTGGTTCAGAACCTGGTACTTGTTGTGGTTCAGAACCATGGTACTTGTTTGTGGTTCGGGAACCATGGTAATTGTACTGTGGTTCAGAACCATGTTACTTTGCTTTGGTTCAGAACCTGGTATTTGTACTGTGGTTCAAACCATGGTGTTGTACTGTGGTTCAGAACCTGGCACTTGTACTTGGGGTTCAGAACCAGGAAAACTTTTTTTTACTGTGCTTCAAAACCATGGTTTTTTGTACTGTTTTTCAGAACATGGTATTTGTATGGGGTTTCAGAACCATGGTACTTATACTGGTTCAGATCCATGGTATTTGTATGGGGTTTTCAAAACCATGGTATTTGTACGTGGTTCAGAATCAGGGTTTTTGTATGTGGTTCAAACCATGGTACTTATACTGGGGTTTCAAAACCATGGTACTTTACTGTGGTTCAAAACCATGGTACTTGTACTGTGGTTCAGAACCATGGTTTTTTGTCTGTGGTTCAGAACCTGGACTTGAAAACTGTGGTTCAAAACCATGGTATTTGTACTGGGGTTTAGATCCTGGTATTTGTACTGTGGTTCAAAACCCAGGGACTTGTACTGTGGTTAAAACCCATGGTATTTGTAAGTGGTTCAAAAACCAGGGTATTTGTAAGTGGTTCAAAAACCATGGTCTTGTACTGGGGTTCAAAACCCATGGTTTTGTACGTGGTTCAAACCATGGTATTTGTATTGGGGTTCAGAACCAGGGTACTTGTACTGCGGTTCAAAACCCATGGTATTTGTACGGGGTTTCAGAACCATGGAAATTGTCCCGTGGTTAGAACCAGGGTACTTATACTGTGGTTCAAAAACCTTGTATTTTTTGTACGTGTTCAGAACCATGGATTTAATGTGGTTCGAACCTGGCATTTGTAATGGGGTTTCAGAAACATGGTATTATACGGGTTTCAAAACCCATGGTTTTTGTACTGGGGTTAAGAACCATGGCCCGTAATGTGGTTCAAAAACCATGGTATTGTACTGGTTCAGAGCCAGGTATTGTCTGTGGTCAAAAAACCATGGTACTTTATGGGGTTCAAAACCAGGTATTGTACTGTGGTTCAGAACCAGGGTATTTTACTGTGGTTCAGAACCATGGTATTTGTACTGTGGTTCAGAACCATGGTACTTGTACTGTGGTTCAGAACCATGGTACTTGTACTGTGGTTCAGAACCATGGTACTTGTACTGTGGTTCAGAACCATGGTACTTGTACTGTGGTTCAAAAACCCATGGTAATTGTACTGTGGTTCAAAAACCATGGTACTTGTACTGTGGTTCAAACCATGGTATTTTACTGTGGTTCAGAACCATGGTATTGAAATGTGGTTAAACCAGGTACTTTTTTCTGTTTTTCAAAACCTGGTAATTGTCTGTGGTTCAGAACCTGGTCTTTACTGTGGTTCAGAACCTGGTATTTTAACTTGGTTCAAACCATGGTACTTGTACTGTGGTTCAGAACCATGGCTTGTACTGTGGTTCAAAACCTGGTTTTGTATTGGTTCAGAACCTGGAATTGTACTGGGGTTTCGACCGGTACTTTTATGGGGTTTTCGAACCTTGGTACTGTCTGTGGTTCAGAACCAGGGTATTGTACTGGGTTCAGAACCATGGTATTGTACTGTGGTTGAACCATGGTATTTACTGGGGTTTCAAAAACCATGGTACTTGTACGGGTTTTTTAAAAACCAGGGCACTTGTACTGTGGTTCAAACCATGGTACTTGTATGTGGTTCAACCCCTGCACTGTACTGGGGTTTCAGAAACCATGGTACTTGTACTGGGGTTCAGAACCAGGGTACTTGTACTGTGCTTCAGACCCTGGTATTTGTACTGGGTTCAAACCATTGCATTGTCTGTGGTTCAGAATTATGGTACTTTGTACTGGGGTTTTGAACCATGGCACTTGTACTGGGTTTTCAAAATTAGGTATTGTACTGTGGTTAAAAAAACCATGGACTTGTACTGGGGTTTCAAAACCCATGGTATTTACTGTGGTTCAGACCATTGCACTTGTACTGTGGTTAAAACCCATGGTACTTGTACTGTGGTTCAGAACCTGGCTTTTGTACTGTGGTTCAAAACCTTGGTATTTGTCTGGGGTTCGACCCAGGGCACTTTTACTGTGGTCAGAACCGGGCACTTGTCGTGGTTCAGAACATGGCACTTGTACTGGGGTTCAGACCCATGGCATTTTACTGTGGTTCAGAAAAAGGGCACTTGTATGGGTTCAGAACCATGGCACTTGTACTGTGGTTAGAGATAGTGCGACAGCCGGGGAATCGAACCTTTATTCTAGCTCGCCTGCGGGGAAAAATCCATAAAATTTCGAGGGAGTTCGATTCCGTCTAACAGGATTTTTGGGGGGTTGGGGTTTTTTTTTGCTGTCAAATTCTAACATACGGGGCTAACCGCCCCCTTCCTTAACCCCCTTGTTATTTTTCCCAGGGGGGGGGGAGGTCGGGGGGGGGGGGTGCGAGATAAGGGGTGACACACACATGGGCAGGAGAGTGATTTTAGCGGCCAGTGAAGAGGGGGCCAGGGGGCTGTGACTCAACCCCTGCAACCACAACTAGGTGAGCACACACACACACACACACCACACACACCCCAAAACACACCCCCACCACACACACCACACACACACACACACACATGCAGGTTTCCCGGAGATATTATCCCTTTCTTGGTAACATTTGCGACAAGCTATAATTTTAGATGTATATTAATGATTATGTTATACACCATACCCTGCCCGTTAGTTTCTTCTGTGTAATGTTATACCAAACCCACCCTGCCCGTTAGTTACTTCTTGTAATGTTTTAACACACCTACCCCCCATTATTACTTCTGGTAAGTTTAACCCTACCCCGCCTTAGTTACCCTGTGTAATATTTAAACACCCCCCTGCCCGTTAGTTACCCCGTGTAATGTTATCACACTACCCTGCCAGTTGTTATCCTGTGTAAAGTTTACCCCTACCCTGCCAGTTAGTTACTCTGTGTAATTTATAAACACCTACCCCGCCCGTTTGTTATCCCGTGTAATGTTATACACAATACCCTGCCAGTTAGTTCTTCTGTGTAAAGTTATACCCCTACCCCTGCCAGTTAGTTACTCCTGGAATGTTATACAACATACCCTGCCGTTAGTTACTTCTGTGTAATTTTTATACACATACCCTGCCAGTTGTTACTTTGTGTATGTTATCACACCTACCCTGCCCGTTTTTATCCCGTGTAATGTTATACACACTTTTTTTCCCTGCCAGTTGTTACTCCTGTGTAATGTTTTCACACATACCCTGCAGTTAGTTACTCCCTTGGAATGTTATACACAATACCCCCAGTTAGTTTTCCTGTGTAATGTTATAACACATACCCCGCCGTTAGTTACTCCTGTGTAATGTTATACACACATACCCCCCCAGTTTGTTACTCCTGTGTAATGTTATCCCCAAAACCTGCCCTTAGTTCTCCTGTGTAATGTTATAAAAAAACTACCCCGCCGTTATTACTCCTGTGTAATGTTTACACACCCACCCCGCCAGTTAGTTACTCCTGTGTAATGTTAACACACCACCCGCCGTTAGTTTCTCCTGTGTAATGTTATAAAACCCTACCTGCCAGTTAGTTACTTGTGTAATGTTATAAACACCTACCCTGCCTTATTACTTCTTGTAATGTTATCAACCTACCCTGCCATTTGTTACTCCTTTGTAATGTTTTTTAAACACCTACCCTGCCAGTTTGTTTCTCCTGTTAATGTTATCACACATACCCTGCCCTTAGTTTTCCTGTGTAATGTTATACACACCTCCCTCCCTTTTGTTATCCCGTGAAAAGTTATACACACCTACCCGCAGTTAGTTACTCCTGTGTAATGTTATAAAAACCTACCCTGCCGTTAGTTATCCCGTGTAATGTTATAAACACTACCCTGCCAGTTAGTTACTCCCGTGTAATGTTTTTAAAAAACCTACCCCGCCCGTTAGTTACTCCCGTGTTGTTATACACACCCACCCTGCTAGTTTTTTATCCCGTGTAAATGTTATAAAAACCTACCCTGCCAGTTACTTATCCCGTGTAATGTTATACACAAATACCCCGCAGTTTGTTACTTGTGTAAAGTTTACACACCTACCCTGCCAGTTATTTCTCCTGTGTAAAGTTAACACACATACCCTGCCAGTTATTATCCCGTGTAATGTTATACCACTACCCTGCCATTAGCCCTCCTTAAATGTTAAACAAACATACCCCGCCCGTTTGTTACTCCCCGTTTTAATGTTATACAACATACCCGCCGTTAGTCACTCCCGTGTAATGTTATAAACCCTACCTGCCAGTTAGTTACTCCTGTGTAATGTTATACACACTACCCTGCCCGTTGTTACCCCGTGTAAATTTATACACACATACCCGCCCTTATTACTCCCGTGTAAAAGTTTTCAACATACCCTGCCATTGGTTATCCTGTTAATGTTAAACCACATACCTGGCCCGTTGGTTACTCTTGAATGTTATACACACAAAACCCGCCCCGTTAGTTATCCTGTGTAATGTTTTACACACTACCCCGCCCCGTTGTCCCTCCCTTTTAAAGTTATAAACACCTCCCTGCCCGTTAGTTCTCCGTGTAATGTTTACACAATACCCTGCCCGTTAGTTACTCCCGTTTTAATGTTTCACCATACCCCGCCCGTTGTTATCCCGTGTAAAAAGTTATACCACATACCCTGCCAGTTGGTTACCTGTGTAATGTTAAACACACATACCCCCGCCATTAGTTACTCCCTTTTTAATGTTTACAACTACCCTGCCAGTTAGTTATCCTGGTAATTTTTAACCATACCCTGCCAGTTGATATCCTGTTATGTTTTCCCAAAAATACCCTGCCATTAGTACTTTGTAATGTTTACACACATACCCTCCCGTTAGTATTCCCGTGTAATATTATACACACATACCCCGCCAGTTAGTCATCCTGTGTAATGTTATACACACATCCCTGCCCGTTAGTCACTCCCGTGTAATGTTATCACACATCCCGGGCCCGTTAGTCATCCTGGTAAAGTTTTACACCAATACCCTGCAGTTATCACTCCTGTGTATGTTATACAAATCCCTGCCAGTAGTCACTCCTGTGTAATGTTATTTCACACATACCCCCGCCGTTAGTTACCCCTGTGTAATGTTATAAACACCTACCCTGCCGTTGTTACTCCTGTGTAATGTTATACCTCTACCCGCCGTTGTTACTCCTGTGTAAAATTATACACCATACCCTGCCAGTTTTTACTCCTGTTAATGTTTACACACATACCCTGCCAGTTAGTCACTCCATTACCCGTAAATAGCGTATAGCACCTACATATTTCATGTATTATTTTCCACATTGTCTTCAGTCTTCGTAAAACACCTGTGACCTTCACGTGGGGTCCGCTCTGCAGGTGTTCCCCACGTTTTTCTCTTTTCTCTCTCTTGAATGTGCTCATGCCTGGCATTATTTTCATCACTCTTTTGTTTACTCTTGTGTGGGGATCCAACTTGTGTTCCTATCTGTCCACTCGGCAGGTGGGTGCTGCCACACCTCTGCAGTGTGGGGTGCCCCAAACCCGTGATGTGTCTTGTCTCACTGCGTCGCTCTTTCCCGTTTGCTGTCACCCTGTGTCCTGCACCCGTTACCAGTTCAAAATTATAATAATTAAAAATATATTTTAATTTTTATATTTTAATATATATATAATTAATATTTATTTATTATATTATATATAATTTCTTACGTAAAAATGCTTCCTTTGTGTTATTGATTAGTAAAGGGACATTGATCAATAAGCCTTTGTCAAAAAGCCCTATTTATCAATAAAACCCTATTGTCATAAAGCCGTATTGTCAATAAGCCGTATTTATCAAAAAAGCCGTTTTGATAAAAAAAGCCGTATCGATCAATAAAAAATTTGATCAGTAAAGCGTATTTACAATAAAGGATGTCTAGGTCTCGGCTGGTTCTCACGGGTTCAATATTGTAGATTTTGGTGGCTTTTACTAACAGTAATAAGTTAATTATTCACGAAAAAAATAATTTTAAAAATTATTTAGATTAATAATCATCTGATGTTATCGGCTTTTATAAATTATATAATTATTAGGAATTAGTTGATGAAAAAAATCTCCATAATTAATTTTATACTTTATAACACATTTTACATAAGGGAGGAGCACTGCAGCAGGTCTACTGGCCCATATTAGGCAGGTCCTTCTCAAACACAAATCCACTCACGAAAATATTTGCCCAATCCATTTTCAATGCTACCCAAACAATCAGCTTCATGGTCTGGAACAGTATCATTCCAGACCATGGAGCTAAACTCTTTTTCCAGGCTGAGGGTCTGACCACCTTAAATACTATTTTTCCAGGGTTGATGGACTGATTACGTCATCTTGATTTCACTATTAAACCTGCTTCCTCTTTATTTGACTGAAGAAAGCTAGAGTCCAGGCCACGTGCAGAAGTCACCGGACCTGTAGGTGACTTCTTTGGGGGTACGTGAATAGCACAGGTCACGTACCACCACTACCTGCAACCCTGGAGGAGCTGCAGGTGGTGGTGCTGCATGGCTTCACATCTTCACAGCATCACATCTGCACAGCATCACATCTGCACAGCATCACATCTTCACAGCATCATATCTTCACAGCATCACATCATCACAGCATCTTCGATCACTGAAGCAGTTATAACACCAGATATGCTGCAGAGCGTCTGGACTGAACTGGACTATCACATCGATGTTTGCCGAGCAACCAGAGGGACGCACATTAAGTGCCTTTAATGCTACCCTGTACCAGCATACATCAGGGGGGATTACCAATAGATCCCTGGCTGTCTTCAAGTAGGCACTGGACAGGCACCTAAAGTCATTACCTGACCAGCTGGGATGTGGTTCGACGTTGGATTACGTGCGGCCAGCAGTAACAGCTGGTTGATCAGGCCCTGGTCCACCATGAGGCCTGGTCACAGGCCGGGCCGCGGGGGCGTTGACCCCCGGAACTCTCTCCAGGTATACTTCAGGTATAAATGAAATTGAATGAACTCTTGTATCTGAAGATACTAACTGTAAATGATTATTAAAATAAAGTTACGTGTTATACCTGTTTAAATCAGGGAGTGTTTTTGAGGACACTGTATATGTGGCCAACATTGAGAAAAAACACGGAAAATTGCAAGTTTTTTTTATATCTTGCTAACATTACCCAGTGAGGTTACTCTTTATTAATGAGTACGAGGAGGAGGAACAGGAAGAGGAGGAAGAACAGGAATAAGAGGAGACAGGCTCACGTGAGAGGGCATCATGAGGGTGTGCGTGCCTCGAGGCCTGCCCCACACATGCTGGTAATAGAATCATAAAAGATCCTTGATGAAACACTCTGCATCACACTGTGCCCTGAGAAGCAAGGTGAGTGGAGGCTGCTAACCACTCTTGTATTGATAAAGCCACTGGATGGCGAAACGTCTACAATAAAGATACCCAGGTGTTGCACATGTGTCTTAATTTCACCTTCACTCTTGGTTAGCTAACGTTTGCCTCATGTTATGCATTTTACCCCTACCTGGATGTTTGTGAAGGGTGGGATCATCCCAGGGTAATAAACCCCCTGGTATGCCGTATTTTGATTTCCTGTGTCAGAATAAGTTGAAACACCGAGCAGTGTGGATCTATCATGACATATGGAAGATAAATTAAGGGAACAAGAGCTAATATGTCACTGTTATATTACATATTGAGATAATGACATTTGTAAGTATTAGCCGAGAGATTTTAATAGGATGGTTAGGATATCGTTAAGTATGTTTGGGTTTGGGTTTAGTACGGCTAACTCAGAGGTTTGGTTTCAGTAGAGTTGGTGTTACTGTTACGACGGAATTACTGTCTTTTGTGGTGTAGTATATGGTGTGTTATATCTGTGGTGAGTGTGTTAGTGGTGTGGTATATATGGGATGAATGTGCTGGTGCTGTGGTAATGTGGTGTGGTGTATATGTGGGGGAAAGTGCTGGTGGTGTGGTATGTGGTGTTTTATATGTGTGTGAGTGTGTTAGTGGTGTGGTAATCGTGGTGAATGTACTGGTGGTGTGGTTGTGGTGTGGTCTATCTGTGGTGGATTTGGTGGTGTGTGGGAGTGTGCGGTGTGGTATGCAGCTAGGGATGGGCGGGTCATTCCAGCACTGGGAGTGCCACTGCGTTTACGTTTTTTGCATATCAATGTGAGGGATGCGTCAGAAGCCTGGCAGGGGGAGGGATGACCCTGCTGGCTGCCTAGCCACGTGAGTGAGGGATGCGTCAGAAGCGGCAGGGGGGAGGGGATGACCCTGCTGGCTGCCTAGCCACAGTGAGTGAGGGATGCGTCAGAAGCTGGCAGGGAGGAAGGGGATGACCCGGCTGGCTGCTAGCCACAGTGAGTGAGGGATGTCAGAAAGCCTGGCAGGAGGAGGAGATGACCCAGGGGCTGCAGCCACAGTGAGTGAGGTTTGCGTCAGAAGCTGGCAGGGAGGAAGATGACCCAGCTGGCTGCCTAGCCCAGTGAGTGAGGGATGCGTCAGAACCCTGGCAGGAGGGGAGATGAACCAGTGGCTGCCTAGCCACAGTGAGTGAGGGATGCGTCAGAAGCCTGGCGGGGGAGGAGGGGATGACCCTGCTGGCTGCCTACCCACAGTGAGTGAGGGATGCACCAGACGCCTGGCAGGGAGGAGGGGATGACCCTGCTGGCTGCCTAGCCACAGTGAGTGAGGGATGCACCAGACTCCTGGCAGGGAGGAGGGGATGACCCTGCTGGCTGGCCTAGCCACAGTGAGGGGAGGGATGCGTCAGAAGCCTGGCCAGGGAGGAGGAGATGACCCAGCTGGCTGCCTAGCCACAGTGAGTGAGGGATGCGTCAGAAGCCGGGCAGGGAGGATGGGATGACCCTGCTGGTTTGCCTGCCACAGTGAGTGAGGGATGCGTCAGAAGCCTGGCAGGAGGGGATGACCCTGCTGGCTGCCTAGCCACAGTGAGTGAGGGATGCGTCAGAAGCCTGGCAGGGAGGAGGGGATGACCCTGCTGGCTGCCTAGCCACAGTGAGTGAGGGATGCGCCAGAAGCCTGGCAGGGAGGAGGAGGAGACCCAGCTGGCTGCCTAGCCACAGTGAGTGAGGGATGCGTCAGAAGCCTGCAGGGAGGAGGGGATGACCCTGCTGGCTGCTAGCCACAGTGAGTGAGGGATGCGTCAGAAGCCTGGCAGGAGGAGAGGAGACCCTGCTGGCTGCCTAGCCACAGTGAGTGAGGGATGCGCCAGACGCCTGGCAGGGAGGAGGAGATGACCCAGCTGGCTGCCTAGCCACAGTGAGTGAGGGATGCGTCAGAAGCCTGGCAGGGAGGAGGGGATGACCCTGCTGGCTGCCTAGCCACAGTGAGTGAGGGATGCGTCAGAAGCCTGGCAGGGAGGAGGAGGAGACCCAGCGGCTGCCTAGCCACAGTGAGTGAGGGATGCGCCAGAAGCCTGGCAGGGGAGGAGGGAGACCCTGCAGGCTGCCTAGCCACAGTGAGTGAGGGATGCGCAGAAGCCTGGCAGGGAGGAGGATGGAGACCCTGCTGGCTGCCTAGCCACAGTGAGTGAGGGATGCGCCAGAAGCCTGCAGGAGGAGGAGATGACCCAGCTGGCTGCCTAGCCACAGTGATGTGAGGGATGCGTCAGAAGCTGGCAGGGAGGAGGGATGACCCAGCTGGCTGCCTAGCCACAGTGAGTGAGGTGATGCGTCAGAAGCCTGGCAGGGAGGAGGGGATGACCAGCTGGCTGCCTAGCCACAGTGAGTGAGGGATGCGCCAGAAGCCTGGCAGGGAGGAGGGGATGACCCTGCTGGCTGCCTAGCCACAGTGAGTGAGGGATGCGTCAGAAGCCTGGCAGGGAGGAGGAGGAGACCCTGCTGGCTGCCTAGCCACAGTGAGTGAGGGATGCGCCAGAAGCCTGGCAGGGAGGAGGAGGAGACCCTGCTGGCTGCCTAGCCACAGTGAGTGAGGGATGCGCCAGAAGCCTGGCAGGGAGGAGGAGATGACCCAGCTGGTGCCTAGCCACAGTGAGTGAGGGATGCGTCAGAAGCCTGGCAGGGAGGAGGGGATGACCCAGCTGGCATGCCTAGCCACAGTGAGTGAGGGATGCGTCAGAAGCCTGGCAGGAGGAGGAGATGACCCACTGGCTGCCTAGCCACAGTGAGTGAGGGATGCGTCAGAAGCCTGGCAGGGAGGAGGAGATGACCCAGCTGGCTGCCTAGCCACAGTGAGTGAGGGATGCGTCAGAAGCCTGGCAGGGAGGAGGGGATGACCCAGCTGGCTGCCTAGCCACAGTGAGTGAGGGATGCGTCAGAAGCCTGGCAGGGAGGAGGAGATGACCCAGCTGGCTGCCTAGCCACAGTGAGTGAGGGATGCGTCAGAAGCCTGGCAGGGAGGAGATGACCCAGCTGGCTGCCTAGCCACAGTGAGTGAGGGATGCGTCAGAAGCTGGCAGGAGGAGGAGATGACCAGCTGGCTGCCTAGCCACAGTGAGTGAGGGATGCGTCAGAAGCCTGGCAGGGAGGAGGAGATGACCCAGCTGGCTGCCTAGCCACAGTGAGTGAGGGATGCGTCAGAAGCCTGGCAGGGAGGAGGAGTGCCCCAGCTGGCTGCCTAGCCACATGAGTGAGGGATGCGTCAGAAGCCTGGCAGGGAGGAGGGATGACCCAGCTGGCTGCCTAGCCACAGTGAGTGAGGGATGCGTCAGAAGCCTGGCAGGGAGGAGGAGATGACCCAGCTGGCTGCCTAGCCACAGTGAGTGAGGGATGCGTCAGAAGCCTGGCAGGGAGGAGGGGATGACCCAGCTGGCTGCCTAGCCACAGTGAGTGAGGATGCGTCAGAAGCCTGCAGGGAGGAGGAGATGACCCAGCTGGCTGCCTAGCCACAGTGAGTGAGGGATGCGTCAGAAGCCTGGCAGGGAGGAGGAGATGACCCAGCTGGCTGCCTAGCCACAGTGAGTGAGGGATGCGTCAGAAGCCTGGCAGGGAGGAGGAGATGACCCAGCTGGCTGCCTAGCCACAGTGAGTGAGGGATGCGTCAGAAGCCTGGCAGGGAGGAGGAGATGACCCAGCTGCTGCCTAGCCACAGTGAGTGAGGGATGCGTCAGAAGCCTGGCAGGGAGGAGGGGATGACCCAGCTGGCTGCCTAGCCACAGTGAGTGAGGGATGCGTCAGAAGCCTGGCAGGGAGGGGAGATGACCCAGCTGGCTGCCTAGCCACAGTGAGTGAGGGATGCGTCAGAAGCCTGGCAGGGAGGAGGGGATGACCCAGCTGGCTGCCTAGCCACAGTGAGTGAGGGATGCGTCAGAAGCCTGGCAGGGAGGAGGAGATGACCCAGCTGGCTGCCTAGCCACAGTGAGTGAGGGATGCGTCAGAAGCCTGGCAGGGAGAGGGGATTGACCCAGCTGGCTGCCTAGCCACAGTGAGTGAGGGATGCGTCAGAAGCTGGCAGGGAGGAGGAGATGACCCAGCTGGCTGCCTAGCCACAGTGAGTGAGGGATGCGTCAGAAGCCTGGCAGGGAGGAGGAGATGACCCAGCTGGCTGCCTAGTCACAGTGAGTGAGGGATGCGTCAGAAGCCTGGCAGGGAGGAGGAGATGACCCAGCTGGCTGCCTAGCCACAGTGAGTGAGGGATGCGTCAGAAGCCTGGCAGGGAGGAGGAGATGACCCAGCTGGCTGCCTAGCCACAGTGAGTGAGGGATGCGTCAGAAGCCTGGCAGGGAGGAGGAGATGACCCAGCTGGCTGCCTAGCCACAGTGAGTGAGGGATGCGCCAGAAGCCTGGCAGGGAGGGAGGGAGATGACCCAGCTGGCTGCCTAGCCACAGTGAGTGAGGGATGCGTCAGAAGCCTGGCAGGGAGGAGGAGATGACCCAGCTGGCTGCCTAGCCACAGTGAGTGAGGGATGCGTCAGAAGCCTGGCAGGGAGGAGGGGATGACCCAGCTGGCTGCCTAGCCACAGTGAGTGAGGGATGCGTCAGAAGCCTGGCAGGGAGGAGGAGATGACCCAGCTGGCTGCCTAGCCACAGTGAGTGAGGATGCGTCAGAAGCCTGGCAGGGAGGAGGGGATGACCCAGCTGGCTGCCTAGCCACAGTGAGTGAGGGATGCGTCAGAAGCCTGGCAGGGAGGAGATGACCCAGCTGGCTGCCTAGCCACAGTGAGTGAGGGATGCGCCAGAAGCCTGGCAGGGAGGAGGGGATGACCCAGCTGGCTGCCTAGCCACAGTGAGTGAGGGATGCGCCAGAAGCCTGGCAGGGAGGAGGGGATGACCCTGCTGGCTGCCTAGCCACAGTGAGTGAGGGATGCGTCAGAAGCCTGGCAGGGAGGAGGGGATGACCCAGCTGGCTGCCTAGCCACAGTGAGTGAGGGATGCGTCAGAAGCCTGGCAGGGAGGAGGAGATGACCCAGCTGGCTGCCTAGCCACAGTGAGTGAGGGATGCGTCAGAAGCCTGGCAGGGAGGAGGGGATGACCCAGCTGGCTGCCTAGCCACAGTGAGTGAGGGATGCGTCAGAAGCCTGGCAGGAGGAGGGGATGACCCAGCTGGCTGCCTAGCCACAGTGAGTGAGGGATGCGTTCAGAAGCCTGGCAGGGAGGAGGAGATGACCCAGCTGTGCCTGCCTAGCCCACAGTGAGGGAGCGCCAGAAGCTGGGCAGGGAGGAGGAGATGACCCAGCTGGCTGCCTAGCCACAGTGAGGTGAGGGAGTGCGCCAGAAGCCTGGCAGGGAGGAGGGAGATGACCCAGCTGGCGCCTAGCACAGATAGAGTGAGGGATGCGCCAGAAGCCTGGCAGGGAGGAGGAGATGACCCAGGCTGCTGCCTTAGCCACAGTGATGTGAGGGATGCGCCAGGAAGCCTGGCAGGAGGAGGGAGGGGATGACCACTGGCTGCCTAGCCACAGTGAGTGAGGGATGCGTCAGAAGCCTGGCAGGGAGGGAGGAGATGACCCAGCTGGCTGCCTAGCCACAGTGAGTGAGGGATGCGCCAGAAGCCTGGCAGGGAGAGGAGATGACCAGCTGGCTGCCTAGCCACAGTGAGTGAGGGGATGCGCCAGAAGCCTGGCAGGGAGGAGGAGTGACCCAGCTGGCTGCCTAGCCACAGTGAGTGAGGGATATCGCCAGAAGCCTGGCAGGGAGGAGGAGATGACCCAGCTGGCTGCCTAGCCACAGTGAGTGAGGGATGCGTCAGAAGCCTGGCAGGAAGAAGATGACCAGCTGGCTGGCCTAGCCACAGTGAGTGAGGGAATGCGCCAGAAGCCTGGCAGGGAGGAGGGGATGACCCAGCTGGCTGCAGCCACATGTGAGTGAGGGATGCGCCAGAAGCCTGGCAGGGAGGAGGGGATGACCCAGCTGGCTGCCTAGCCACAGTGAGTGAGGGATGCGCCAGAAGCCTGGCAGGGAGGAGGAGATGACCCAGCTGGCTGCCTAGCCACAGTGAGTGAGGGATGCGCCAGAAGCCTGGCAGGGAGGAGGGGATGACCCAGCTGGCTGCCTAGCCACATTTCCACGTGTTTAATGAAAGGTTATAGTTGGGCTAAGGAAGGTGTTGTGCTGTTTGACTTGTGGTGCGGCTCTCTCACTTATTTACGAGAATGTCGAGCTCCACTAATGACATGATGCTGCATCTCACCTCGTATATTACACTAAGCTTCTTACACCCTCCCCGGATCACCGCCACTCAACTTGCGCCTTTATTAACATGAATAACAGTATATCAGTGTTTGGTGGTTGTGTTGATGTACTGTCAGGTTGATGGGTACTGTGCTCGTGGAGTCAAGATCATGCTTGACCAGGTTGTTGCTGCTTGTGCTGGACACCTGGGCGAGCCAGGCTCACACATCCAACCGCTGTTTTATGTCAGGAGTCCCGAGGATCACGCTCCTGCTGCCCGGTTTCAGACCAAAACTTATAAATTGTAAAGTAATATTGCAGGAATAAAAACTGTCGACGAGACAGAAAATACGAGTAACCCTGCCAGAGTGCAAAACATTTAACGGCTTTGTGTTTCCGCTAAAGGAGGTCGACAGTACCAGCTTCCTCTTTCAGAGACTCAGTGTTGCGATCCAGAGGGAAAATGCCTGCAGCATTCTGGACACGCGACCCACCGCCGGGGACCTTGACGAAGTATTCGAGATATAGCTCTATGTTGTTCTATTCCCTATTGTATTTTTGTCAATATATTTTGTCAATGTATTTTGTCTTTGTATATATAGAGGCGAAATATACTAAAAGGAACGTAGAAAAAAGGCATTCAGAATTTAAATATTTAACTCTAACAGCCAAGTTACGCTGCTTCCACAAATTATATTGAGAACGACACAGAAAATGGTGAAATACCGAGGGACTGATCACCTCACAATTATGGTGTATCCTTTGATTAAGACCCAGGTACCCGTTTACTGCTAGGTGAACGAGGGCATTGTGTGCGTGTAGGCTTGTCCAAGGATCGAATCTGGGAGCTTTTGGTTGTGTTGGAACGGTTTGTATCATAGGTCTTCCGAGTTGTGTTTGAGGCGGCTGGCGGTAGAAGCTCAGCTCCTGGTTCCCGCCTCCTGAGTCACACTGAACTAGTATCACTGACCAGAATGAACCAGCATCATTGACCACAGTGAACCAGCATCATTGACCACAGTGAACCAGCATCATTGACCACAGTGAACCAGCATCATTGACCACAGTGAACCAGCATCATTGACCACAATGAACCACCATCATTGACCACAGTGAACCAGCATTATTGACCACAGTAAACCAGCATCATTGACCACAATGAACCAGCATCATTGACCACAGTGAACCAGCATCATTGACCACAGTGAACCAGCATCATTGACCACAATGAACCACCATCATTGACCACAGTGAACCAGCATCATTGACCACAATGAACCACCATCATTGACCACAGTGAACCAGCATCATTGACCACAGTGAACCAGCATCATTGACCACAATGAACCACCATCATTGACCACAATGAACCACAATCATTGACCACAATGAAACACCATCACTGACCAGTGAACAAGCACCACTGACCACAATGAACCATCTCATTGACCTCAGTGAACCAGCATTACTGACCACAATGAACCACCAACACTGACCACAATGAACCACCACCACGGATTTTCTGGCCTCATGGGAACGATCGTATCTGCTCTTGAAGCTGTGTGGTGGGTTTGAGGGGCGGCTGCGGTCAGGGGGTGGCGGGGCGGCTACGGGTGGCGGGGGAGGTTTAACAAGGTATTCCTGCCGACAAAGGTTGTCTGCAGGTTAAGGCTGGATGGTTTATCAACACGACCGCCGCCGCCACGTCTCGCACGACATGTTTATCGCACGAAATTGCGAGATGCCGCGGTGACCGTGATGAAGACCGCCAAGGACGCCATCCACGGACGTTGCCAGTCAAGGACGCCACCCACGGACAATGGGAGTGCAGGATGACTAAAGAAGCCTACTGTGTAGACGTGTATACAGTGAGTAATACACATCTCTTAAGTGTATATAACTTCTGACGCAGTGTTAGACAAATTGATTTCCTCGTTGTAAATGTCAAGGTTACGACCTAGAGCCAAGTCCTCACAGTTGGAAATTACTAGGTTACCTGGTTACCTGGAGGTTATTCCGGGGATCAACGCCCCCGCGGCCCGGTCCATGACCAGGCCTCCCGATGGATCAGGGCCTGATCAACTAGGCTGTTACTGCTGGCCGCACGCAGTCCAACGTACGAGCCACAGCCCGGCTGATCCGGCACTGACTTTAGGTATCTGTCCAGCTCTCTCTTGAAGGCAGCCAGGGGTTTATTGGCAATTCCCCTAATGCTTGATGGGAGGCTGTTGAACAGTTTTGGGCCCCGGACACTTAGGGTGTTTTCTCTTAGTGTACCAATGGCGCCCCTACTTTTTATTGGCGGCATTTTGCATCGCCTGCCCAGTCTTTTACTTTCGTAGGGAGTGATTTCTGTGTGCAGATTTGGGACCATTCCTTCCAAGATTTTCCAAGTGTAGATTATGATATATCTCTCTCTCCTGCGTTCCAACGAGTACATGTCAAGTGCTTCCAAGCGTTCCCAGTAGTTATGAATATGTTATGTGACTTGTCATGCAAATGCTTAGAAATGCAAGTTCGTATAATGAAAAACAAGGAGCGCCGTGGGTACAATAAGAGAACATTGTATCAACATCCATGTGATTCAGACTGTTCAGTATGCTAACAGAAGTCTTCAAGAGGAAACTGGACAAGTATCTCCAAGTGGTAGATCAACCAGGCTGTGATGGATATGTAGGCCAGCGAACCGCCGTTACTAACAGCCTGGTTGAACAATCAACAAGGAAGACTTGAGACCTTAGGCCTATTGCAGTGTTCCTCCAATCTTATGTTTTACGTATGGTGATTTGTAGTGTTGAAGGGGGGGGGAGCGTAGCGGTGTTTCGTACGGTGTTGAGGGGGTTGGGGTTGCTATAGGTTGGACAGTGAGTCAAAGTTCATTGATGCTGCCGTGATCTTACGGGTATCATAGCTACCTGCTGAAGAGGACCTTAGCCGGAGATCTAAAATTACAGACTTATCATTCTTCCTGGGTTTTGTCTCTTGAAATTTTCTCCAGTTTTTTAAGAGAATATTTCAGTAAAACATGGAGCGTGGTGGCTGTCAGTTGTACTGGGTGTAGGACAAGACGACCTGGTGGCTGTCATTGTACTGGTGTAGAACCAACTGTGCTGTCAGTTGTATGGGTGTAGACAACACGAACCTGTGGCAGCGTGGTGGCTGTCAGTTGTACTGGGGTGTAAGACAACACGAACCTGGTGGCTGTCAGTTGTACTGGGGTGTAGGACAACACGAACCTGGTGGCAGCGTTGGTGGCTGTCAGTTGTACTGGGGTGTAGGACAACACGAACCTGGTGGCTGTCAGTTGTACTGGGGTGTAGGACAACACGAACCTGGTGGCAGCGTTGGTGGCTGTCAGTTGTACTGGGGTGTAGGACAACACGAACCTGGTGGCAGCGTTGGTGGCTGTCAGTTGTACTGGGGTGTAAGACAACACGAACCTGGTGGCTGTCAGTTGTACTGGGGTGTAGGACAACACGAACCTGGTGGCTGTCAGTTGTACTGGGGTGTAGGACAACACGAACCTGGTCACAGGTATATCACAGGAGATAAAGTTGCCTCGGTAAACATGCGTACATTTACAGTCATTTATTTATGTGAGTTGTAGTGGTTATCCTTGAAGGTGCTGGCCAGGCTGACGAGGTATTTTTTTTAAACTCTTTCAGGGTTGAGAGAGGTCTTTGGCTCGTATGTGGGTTGGGAGGAGTTTCTGGCCACCCCAGGTGGGGTTAAGAGGATCGTTGGTCTCCCCAGGTGGGGTTGAGAGGGCCGTTGGTCTCGCCGGGTGGGGTTGAGAGAATCGTTGGTCTTCACAGCTGGGGTTGAGAGGATCGTTGGTCTCCCTAGGTGGGGTTGAGAGGGCCATTGGTTTCCCCAGGTAGAGTTGAGAGGATCGTTGATATCCCCAGGAGAGGTTGGAAGTGTCCTTCAACTCAATTTCCCTCCCTTTCTTCCTTCCTTCCCTCTTGCTTCCTTCTTCTCTCCCCCTCTCCTACCCTCTCTTGCTGCCTGCGCCACCTGGTGATGGATACCTTCCTTGCAACACTCCATCAGTAGCCTCTTCTCAGCCAGCAACTCTTGTCTCGACACATTCCCTGGTGACGAGCTGATGAAGCAGGTTCTTGCCTCTGTTGCATTGCCACACTCAATCACCACATAGCCCTTTCCTCACCTCTCCTCCCGGACAAAATCGTCGCATTGTTATATTGAGTATGAGGTTTCTCGACGCGCCTGTGTATGTGTTCACCTATCTGTGGGTGCAGGGGTCTACAGTCTCAGCTCCTGGCCCTCATTTCTAAGTTGCTGCATGTTGGGTTTGCTCCCTCCTAACTTTGTAGGTCCTTTCATACGTATTCTTAGAACTGTTGATGCAATAAGATCACTGTAAACAGGTGATATCACAATATGCAAAACAACTGTGGTGAAAAAAATAGTGAAATTCCAAGCGATTTCGTGGTTTCTCACATTATCAAGAAATCAAGTAAGTGCTTGGAAGTTCACCATTTCTGTCTTGGTCTTCTACTATTTGGTGGTGGGTTGTAAATCATTGCTAGTACTACGTTGGCCCTCCAGTCTAGAGTGTGTCTATTTGATTCAATTCTGTTTGTCCCTCTTTTCAGAACGTCATGATTTCTGATTAGCAGTGCTACTTCTCTCCCACTGCTGTGTCCTCTTCTACTTGTAAATTGCATCTGTGATTGTGTGTGTGTGAAGAGCAGTGATAGACAGAATCAGGGTGTGGTGATGGTGTTGGTAGTGATGGTGTTGGTAGTGATGGTGGTAGTGGTAGTAATGGTGATAAGAGGCCTACTTGACGACCTACATGTCCACCACACCACTACCACCACCACTAAGGGCCACCTGCTACACTAATAAATTAATATAGGCTACTCTTGGTGCGGCTGGGGCGGCGTTCTTCCTAATTAACTTGTCCCAGCCCGCTAGTGATGGCTTGTCTGGTCCCTGTGATGGATGCTGCCCTCCCTCCCTCCCTCCTCTCCCATCCCTCCCTATCATTCTCACCCTTCCATTCCTCCTCCTTTTTGTCAT
>NC_069458.1:26894416-26913635 GCF_026875155.1 Cherax quadricarinatus | reverse complement strand
GACCCATTTTTTGGGGGGGGTTTAAAAAGGGTGTGGGGGTCATATTGAGGGTGGAAAAGGTGTGAGGGTGGGGAAAAGGGTGTCGGGGGCAGTATTGAGGGTGGCAGGTGTGAGGGTGGGGAAAAGAGGATGTCGGGGCAGTATTGAGGGTGGCAGGTGTGAGGATGGGGGAAAAAGAGGGTGTCAGGGGCAGTATTGAGTGGAGGGTGGGGAAAGGGAAAGAGGGTGTCGGGCGGCAGTATTGAGGGTGGGGAAGGGGAAAAGAGGGTGTCGGGGGGCAGTATATGAGGGGTGGCAGGTATGTGAGGGTGGGGTAAAAGAGGATGTCGGGGGTCAGTATTGAGGGTGGCAGGTGTGAGGGTGGGGAAAAGAGGGTGTCGGGCAGTATTGAGGGTGGGGAAAAGAGGGTGTCGGGGGCAGTATTGAGGGTGGGGAAAAGAGGGTGTCGGGGGCAGTTATTGAGGGTGGCAGGTGTGAGGGTGGGGAAAGAGGATGTCGGGGGCAGTATTGAGGGTGGCAGGTGTGAGGGGTGGGGAAAAGAGGGTGTCGGGGGCAGGATTGAGGGTGGTGTGGGTATCCATGGAGGTGGGTATAAAAGTGGGAAGGGCATTACTGAAGGTGGGGTGTTGGGGCGGTGGCAAGTGGATGGCAGCGGGGGGGGGGGAGGACGTTCTGGGGACAATAAATATAGTGGGAGATGTGATCGAACATCAGCAGGTAGCGTCGTTCCTCATGTTTGTTACACCTGACATTACACTGACATCTGTACCACCGCCACTACCACCATTACCACCACCACCAGCACCACTACCACCACTATCAGTACCACTACCACCACCACCACCACCAAGGTGTATTTTTTCAGCAGTGGAATGAGATGTAGTTATAGTGGTATGTATCAGCAGTGGTATAAGATGTAACAGCAGTGCTATAAGGTGTATCAGCAATATAGTGTTGCTGTGTAGTAACACTCCGTGTATAAGGACACAACAAACACGGGTTAGGTTAAAAAGGACATTAACACCCAGCGGTAGTGTCCGTGGGTCCCGGCTTGGTCTTACAGAAGCGGCAACACAAGTCTGATCTGCCTGCTATTGCCTGCTGTCTTTTGTGGCAGTAAGCAGGGGCAATAAAGAGGCCGGGAGCCTCGGGAATCCTAGATTTTCCCAGTTCAAGAGATGTTGGGGTGGCGTGTGCAGGAGGGAATTTGGGTTGGAGGTTAAAAGAAGGCGTGGGAGGGAGGGCGTGGGAGGTATATACAATACCTGTGACCAAGTTTTTCTTCATCGTAGCCCGGCCAGGAGCCAGGGTTTTTTCTGCTGGTTGCCTGTTTAACCAGGCTGTTGCTGCTAGTGGCCTGCTGGCCCACATAGCTGTCACGGCCTGGTTGATCTGATACTTAACTGATATCAGCCTGTGGGGGCTGAAGAATCTTGGGCCAAGGATGTTGATAAAGTGTTCTCTTAATGTGCTCTTGCCACCCCTGCTTTTCACAGGGCATATTTACACTTGGTCCCATATCTCTGACTTCAGTATGTTGTTAAGGTAGTGTGTAGTTTGAGACTTGATTATCATCAAGGGTATAAATTATATATTTCTTCTTGGCTCCACAGAGTACATTTATAACTATAATAATAATAATAATAATAATAATAATAATAATAATAATAATAATAATCTTTATTTCTGTAAGTACATGATACAACTTATACAGACCATAGCTGACATTGTTGACATACATATAGAAAACATTTCGAACAACTTGGGTTAATTTTTGTCTCCAGGATGCGACCCACACCAGGTACCTATTTTTCTGATAGGTAAACATGGACAGCAGGTAACTTAATTAAGGAAACACGCCCAGTGTTTTCCACCCGTACCGGGGATCGAACCACGGCACTCAGTTTGTGAACTGAATGCGCTACCAACCGAAGCAATCCCAGTACTTCCACTGCTTTATTGAATCCATGCGAGGAGTGACTGATCTCTGTGCCTTTTCAATCACAAGTAATTTGAATAGTGTCACCATTGGTGTTATTTCTCTGTATCCACTCCGTTATTTTTTCTAGCCTTCTACGCTTGCCATTTTTGTATTCTTTAAACAAGTGTGTCATTGTTATACCCAGGTCTCTCTGCACGTTTCCTTTGTTCTGTGTTGTTCTCCTGTGTTTTGTAACTAGTGCTCAGACCTCTTCACTCTTTCTATATGCGAGTGGTTGGAGTCTGTCACCAGTAAACATCGTGATGGTAGCTTGTGATGGGTGGTTGGGTTGTATGGTAGTTTGTGAGGGTGGTTGGGTTGTATGGTAGTTTGTGAGGGTGGTTGGGTTGTATAATGGTTAGTTTGTGAGGGTGGGTTGGGTTGTATAATGGTTGTTTGTGAGGGTGGTTGGGTTTGTATGGTAGTTTGTGAGGGTGGTTGGGTTGTATGGTAGTTTGTGAGGGTGGTTGGGTTGTATAATGGTAGTTTGTGAGGGTGGTTGGGTTGTATAATGGTAGTTTGTGAGGGTGGTTGGGTTGTATAATGGTAGTTTGTGAGGGTGGTTGGGTTTTATAATGGTAGTTTGTGAGGGTGGTTGGGTTTTAAAATGGTAGTGTGGGGGTGGTTGGGTTGTTTAATGGTAGTTTGTGGGGGGGTTTTGGGTTGTTAATGGTAGTTTGTGAGGGTGGTTGGGTTGTATAATGGTTTTTTTTGAGGGGGGTTTGGGGTTGTAAATGGTAGTTTGTGAGGGGGTTGGGTTGTATAATGGTAGTTTGTGAGGGGGGTTTGGGTTGTAAAATGGTAGTTTGTGAGGGTGGTTGGGTTGTATAATGGAGTTTGTGAGGGTGGTTGGGTTGTATAATGGTAGTTTGTGGGGGGTTTGGGTTGTATAAATGGTAGTTTGTGAGGGGGGTTTGGGGTTGTAAAAGGGTTTTTTGGAGGGGGGTTGGGTTGTAAAATGGAGGTGGGGGGTTTGGGTTGATAATGGTAGTTTGTGGGGTGGGGGGGTTGTTTTATGGAGTTTGTGAGGGTGGTTGGGTTGTATAATGTGTTTGTGAGGGTGGTTGGGTTTTTAAAAGGTAGTTTGTGAGGGTGGTTGGGTTGTAAATGGTATTTTGTGAGGGTGGTTGGGTTGTGTAAGGGTAGTTGTGAGGGGGGTTTGGGGTTGTAAATTGGTAGTTTTTTTTTGGGGTGGTTGGGTTGTAAATGGTAGTTTGTGGGGGGGTTTGGGGTTTTTATTGGTGTTTGTGAGGGTTTTGGGTTGTTTTAAGGGTGTTTGTGAGGGTGGTTGGGTTGTATAATGGTAGTTTGGGGGGTTTGGTTGGTTTTTTAATGGTAGTTTGTGAGGGTTTTTTGGGTTGTATAAGGTTTGTTTGTGAGGGTGGTTGGGTTGTTTAATGGTATTTTGTGAGGGGGGTTGGGTTGTATAATGGTAGTTTGTGGGGTGGTTGGGTTTGTAATGGTAGTATTGGGGGGGTTGGGTTGTTAATGGTGTTTATGAGGGTGGTTGGGTTGTTAATGGTAGTTTGTGAGGGGGGTTGGGTTGTATAATGGTAGTTTGTGGGGGGTTTGGGTTTTGTATAAGGGTTTAGTTTGTGAGGGTGGTTGGGTTTGGTTAATGGTTTTTTGTGGGGTGGTGGGTTGTATAAGGGGTAGTTTGTGGGGGGGGTTGGGGGTTGCAAAGGTGGATTGTGGGGGGTTGGGTTGTAAAATGGTGTTTGTGAGGGTGGTTGGGTTGAAATGTATTTTTGTGAGGGTGGTTGGGTTTATAATGGTGTTTGTGAGGGTGGTTGGGTTGCAAAATGGAGTTTGTGAGGGGGTTTTGGTTTTTAAAATGGTAGTGTGAGGGTGGTTGGGTGTATAATGGTATTTTGTGAGGGGGGTTTGGGTTGTATAATGGTATTTTTGTGAGGGTGGTTGGGTTGTTTTTTAATGGTAGTTTGTGAGGGTGGTTGGGTTGTATAATGGTTTTTTGTGGGGTGGTTGGGGTTGAAAAAGGGTGGTTTTTTTTGTGAGGGTGGTTGGGTTGTATAATGGTATTTTTAAAGGGTGGTTGGGTTGCTAATGGTATTTTGTGAGGGTGGTTGGTTTTTTTAATGGTGTTTTGTGAGGGTGGTTGGGGTTGCATAAGGGTATTTTGTGAGGGTGGTTGGGTTGTATAATGGTAGTTTGTGAGGGTGGTTGGGTTGCATAATGGTAGTTTGTGAGGGTGGTTGGGTTGTATAATGGTAGTTTGTGAGGGTGGTTGGGTTGTATAATGGTGTTTGTGAGGGTGGTTGGGTTGTATAATGGTAGTTTGTGAGGGTGGTTGGGTTGTATAATGGTGGTTTGTGAGGGTGGTTGGGTTGTATAATGGTAGTTTGTGAGGGTGGTTGGGTTGTACATACACAGGACGATGTGTTTAGTAAGTATATGTTGAAGATGGGGTGGCCATGGGTGAAGATGGGGTAGTCATGGGTGAGGATGAGGGTGGTCATGGGTTGTGATCATTGTAAGGTCTGCATGACTTGGATAATTATCTTGACGCTCACACAAAGGTCGTCTACAAAGGTCTCTGGCAGCCTTTATTTTCTTTTGTCTTTTTAATCTTCACCTTTTTTTTTCATTTCGACCAGTGGGTGAGAGTTAATGGGTGCCTTTTGTTGTCTACCCACATTATTAATTCCCCCCTGCATTATTTCTCGAGACTTGAGGTTAATGACTCAGCAGGGAATACACTATAGGTAAGAATGTGTGTTGGGGGAACCACTCCACAACCCCACACAATATCCCACTCTACAACCCGCACAGTATCCCACTCTACAACACACACCAGTGTCACAACCTCAGTCACAATACTATCCCGCCCCAACAAAGACACCACCAGCACTACCACCATTCTATTCACAATCATCTTGCCCACAAATATCATCACCATTTTCCACTACTGTGGGCACCATCACTGCTACAAGCACTAATTACCATTTCCCACCACTACAGGCACCAGGACTGCTACAAGCACCCACAAACCATTTCCTCCACTACAGCACATCACCTGCTACAAGCACTAATTACCATTTCCCGCTCTACAAGGGTCAGGGCTGCTACAAGCCTAATATACATTTCCACCATACGAGGACCATCACTGCTACAAGCACTAATTCCAATTTCCCACCATACAGGACCATCCTGCTCAAGCATTATTTACCATTTCCCACCACTACAGGCACCATCACTGCTACAAGCACTAATTACCATTTCCCACCACTACAGGCACCATCACTGCTACAAGCACTAATTACCATTTCCCACCACTACAGGCACCATCACTGCTACAAGCACTACCACCACCCCACAAGTGCACCCCAGCCACAAACACCACCCAGTTGAGGACCTCCATGTCGATTCTGGCCAGCTCCCCTGGGTCTCCATTATGAGGCGCTGGCTTTGAACTACAGTTTTCAGCTTTGATATACGCTTGGTAACTCGACTTATGGTATGATGTTGGCAGAGGAAGTGAGAAGATTCTTCCTGTCAGACGAACCTCGCTGTATTTTTATGTTATGATTTGAGATCTCTTGCAGTGTTGACTCTTGTGGTCTTGGAAGATCTGGTTCTCTCCCTGCCCTCCTTGTATGGTATCTGAGACGAGTGTCGACAGTAGGTGGGGATCCCTGTGTGCTGAGTTCTTCCCCTTGACTATATTTGTTGAGCATGATTGGGTATATTCCTCCAAGATTATTGTTTTTTATCGGTTTTTGGCCAGTTAGATCTATAGTATGTTGGCAGACACAGCAGTCATCCAGTGCACCTAGTGGTACACAAGATTAAGTAGCTTCTCTGTTTTCACGCCTTGTACAAGTACTTAGGGCTCTGTTGGTCCCTGGTCCATGTTAAGAGTCCTGGATAATGAAAAGCAGGAGTACAGTGGACGCTATCAATGTCAGGGGTCCCAGATATTCAGCATCTTATCAAAAGATATCAGAAGCACTATTGGGGCAATTGTAGAAATCTTCAAGAAGAAACGGATAGATATCGTCACTAGGTGCCAGATCAACCAGACTGTGATGTATATGTGGGTCAGCAGGCCACTAGCAGCAGCAGCCTCACTAAGCAGGCTAGTACCAGACGAGCCTGGCCTATGGCCGGGCTCCGGGAGTAGAAAAACTGATGTAGGTTTTTTATTTCATAGTTGCTATTTGACAAGTATCAGATTCAGTGGGCCCTGGAGACGAGCAACATTTGGATGTTAATCTCTTGATTCCACAAGAATCGCCACTGTGAGACAGTTTTCCAGAAGGTGAGCATCACACGCATGTCACACAATCTGTCCATTATACACTACGCCGAGGGACTGATTACTTCAAACTTTATCTTCGTGTCTTCCTCCGTTTTTCTCCGTGTTGGATCGATAAAACCTTTAGTTGGCGAAACTTTTCCACAATAAAGGTACCCAGGTGTTGCACATATGTTTCATTGATTGAATTTATGGTTTGTTTCGCTGACTGTGGCTCTGTGTTGTGACTCCTGGCGACTTCGATGGATTCCTTTTTTTTTCTGTTTTCTTTTACAACTGTCGGGGTGCCTGATGAGACCTCGGGGAACTTTTGGGTGATTCTTTGAATGTTAATCAATTTATAAGTTACTAAATTGCCTAGTTTTATGTCAGTGGGGAGAATATTTACCAACTTACAAATAAATGTTATTTTTCTTTTATGGTTTGTTTAATATGTAGGTTGACTGTTCTTCCCAGAGTGGGTGGATACCAACACCGGGTGTAAATAACAGCATTGAGCAGAAACTGTACCACTGGACAGGAACTGTACCATTGGACAGGAACTGTACCATTGGACAGGAACAACGGCTGGGATGCGGTACCTCTGAATAGGATAGACGAAATAATTTATCGCAAAAACAAATGACGTTGAAAGGTTGGCTTAGATCCTCCTCTGCTGCCGCCGCTGCCGCCGCAGACACCACTACCACTGCCATCCACCACCACCACCACCACTACCACCACCACCACCACCACCACCACTACCACCATCTGTTGGGTTGTGACAGCGCAGGACAGGTGGGACACGGGCGAGTGCTTCCCGTCACCTCCCTGGACAAAATCAAAACAGTTCGTGACGGGTAGTGTGACGGCGCCAGCCACCGCCGCCACCCGTGTGCACACACCGCCGCCACCCGTGTACACACACCGCCACCCGTGTAAACACACACGCACATACCACTCGTGTACACATACCCCCCGCTACCCGTGTAAACACACACACACCCTGCCACCCGTGTACACACACCCCTGCTACCCGTGTACAGACACCCCCGCCATCCGTGTACACACACAGACCGTTGCCACCCCTGTACACACACCGTTTCCACCCATGTACACACACTGTTTCCACCCATGTACGCACATCGTTTCCACCCTTGTGCACACACCTCCACTACTTGTGTACACACCAGTGCCACCCGTGTACACACACACACACACACACCTCCCCCCCATATATGGACACAGCTGCCACACAAAACCCTGTGAAAATCAGCAAAATTTCTGACATACCCCGGACCCCACGTAATCGAAGAAGCCATGGCAGCATGCCCGTGCACTCTGCCCCGGGCCCAGACTCTTGGAACTCCATATTCGTCAAGAACTGCAGGACACCACCATCCTGGGTCTTGAATATCTCCCGTGGAAAAGGAATCTGGACACAGAAGTCACATTTATTTAAAAAAACACCGATGGCGTCTTTCTCGACAAAGGTCACGGCAGAGTAGTTGCTGAGACAAACTTCACGTCGAAAATGCTAGCATTCCACATTATCAAAATCTTTGATATAGTTTTAGGAACCCAGATTGTTAAGCACCAGGAATCACACTAGTAATACCACCCAAGGCAGCATAGGTTTAGTGCTGGTTGCTGCTGCCTCTCGCAAGTGCTGGATCATTACGACATGGTCGTAATGCACAGGAAGAAAAAATGCAGTCGTAGTGTGTAAATAAACGTTCCAAAAGCCTTGGACGAGTGTGATCATGGTGTAATAGCGCACAGAATGGATGCAAAGAGAATAAGTGGAAAAATGGGCAGATGTATTTATCAGTCCCTGACTTTGTAAATGGTCCAAGTTGGACCGAAACGTCGTGGTAAGCTCCTCTCTCCTATGTGCGGGTTATTTGTGTATTGTTCCAGTCACGGTATTGCTCCTTTTTGTTATTTAGTTATTTTAGAATCAGAGAATTAGACGGACGTGCAGCATCTGGGTGTCTGTGTAACTATATAGAGAAGGTGAGGCAATCAGTCCGTCGATCCAGACCACCATAGTCTTGAAGAATCTGAGATTCTTCGAGACTACGGTGATCTTCACCAACTCCAAGACTGAGGGACTGATTACCTCATCTTTTGTATATAGTTCTACTGTCTTCAAGTTATATCATTGTATTGTACTGATAAAATCACTGGATGGCGAAACGTCTACAGATAAAGATACCCAGATGTCGCACATGTGTCTAATTCTTATGCACAGTGAGACACAGCACTCGTTCCAATTTTCTCATCCGACATAGACAGAGACATAAATCGTATCGCAGTTAATCGTTCGCAGACGATACCAGAGTGTATGTGTGAGCGACCTTAGTTGAAGACACTGTAACCTTCCAGGCTGTAAGAATGTTCCGTACATGTCACAACTACCATCCTTGTACTGAAAGCGTTGACGTCGTTAGGCAGTAACAATCTGGTTGATCAGGCAAGCTCCAGACAAGCCTCCTTCAGAGTGTAGGTACTATACTTCCAACCTCCACCACTCCTTCAGAGTACAAACATTGTTCTACCCACTCCCTACTACTGCAGCCTGGCCCAGGGCCGGGCTGCAAAAGTGAGGTATATCAAAGGTAGAGGTAAGGTAGCGCCTGAAGCAGCCTTCAGGCGCTACAGTGGTTACAAAAGAAAGGTGGAATGGTTTGAGAGGTTAATGGAAAGTCGGTATTTCTTGAGGCCCTGATGAGTGACTTTCCAATGAAGGGATCCTTAAGTAGGGATGCCAGCGTAGGTATCCCAGTGTAACCATTCCAGTGGAGGGATTCTACTGGAAGGCTGGTGTTGCTGGGATCCTAGTTTAGGAATCCCGGTGGTATGCTAAAGTCTATTTCAGTATTAGTATTTAAAACTATCTAACAGTGCATACATAGTTAAGGTTTAGACTGATACTTAATCTAATACAACTTAATACAACATATTAATAAAATATATTAATACAACATACCTGGCAGTGTGAGGATGCTGCAGGTGACTTGGAGATCAGTTTTCGGAGGATTGCCAGAGTATTACCCTACTCTAACTACTCTACCTTGAGCCAGGTATGCCTCAGGTCAGGCCTCCCTAGGGCCTGGGAATGGCTGTAATTTGTGGGTAGCAGATGAACTCTGGAGGAACTCCCATCAGGGGAGTAAAGCTCTTGATCCCAAGGAAAACGGTTCCTTCACCCCCATTTTTAATTTTTTTTATTTTTAAAAAATATTAAAGAGAAGGAGAGGAAGAAAGAGAGGGGAATTTTGAACAATTACTGGCTTCCTATATTTCGTACATTTTTCCCTTGAGATGTGTTAATTAACACGAAAACCAGGCTTCATTTCAACCCCCGGGGTGTTTTTATATAGGGAAACTCAAATTTTAAAACCCTTTGTCACACCCCAAATTACGGGGGGTTTGAATTGTTTTTAAATTGTTTAGAGCAAGAGTCAGGGGTTATTTAAAAAAGTGGAATTTGTTGGGTAGGTTTTGTTTTTTTGGGGGTGGGCTTGAGGATTTTGTGGGTGGGGTGGTGGTATGTGTTGTTTTTTGGGGGCTATGATGGTGTTGTTGTTTTGTTAGTGGTGGCTGTTTTGGGTTTTGTTTTTTTCTAGTGATTTAGTTGGTTTGGGGGTTTAATTTATTTTTTTTTTTTTAAATTTTTTGGGTTTTTGGGGGGCAGTGATGGTGTTTTGGGGTTGGGTTTATTTTAATTATTTTTGGGGTTTTTTTGGGTGGCTTAGGTAGGTTGTTGTTTTGTGGGTGGTTTGGGGAATTGGGTAGTTTTGTTGGGTTAGGGCCTAGGGTGGGTTTTTGTTTTGTTTGGTGGGTTGTAGGGTTTTTGTTTTTTAAAGAATGGTTGGGGGAAAACCCATTTGTTTGCCTTAACCGGGGAATCTTTTTAAAACTTTTCCCCCTTTTCATCGTCCTCTTTTTAAAAAAAGGGGGGGTCTCCCTAAACCCTTGGTATTTTCAGTCCCCAATCTTCCCCCTCCTGTTTTCCCCTTTTCCTATTAGGGGTATAAACTTTGCAAATTTTTCCTAATAAAATTTCCCAAAAGTTCACATTTCAATTAAAATTTTTTTTGTTGTGGTGAATTTTTTTTTTTTTAAAATTTTTTAAATTTTTTTTTTTTTTAAAATTTATTTTTTTTTTTTTTATTTTTTTTTTTTTTTTTTTTAAAATTTTTTTTTTATTTTTTTATTATTTTTTTTTTTATTTATTTTTTTTTTTTTATTTTTTATTAATTTTTGGGGGAGTGGGGGGTGAGGAGGGTTTTGGGGAAATGGATTTTTTTTTGTTTTGGGGGCTTATTTATTTGTGTTGTTGGGGGGGTGGCTTATTAATTTTTTGTTTTTTTGGTTTATTTTGTTTGTTTTGGCTATATGGTGTTGTTGTTTTTTTTGTGGGGAGGATGGAGTTGTTTTTTTTGGGTGGGGGTTTTTGGGAGTTGTTGTTGTTGTTGGTGGTGGGGGTGATGGTGTTTTGTTTTGGGGGTGGTGGTGGGGGGTTTTGGGTTTGTTTTTGGGTGGTGGTTAAAGGTATTTTTTGTTGTTGTTGGTGGTGTTTGGTGTGGTATTGTTTTTTGTTGGTGGGGGTGTGATGTAGTTGTTGTTGTTGGGTGGGGGGTGGTGAGGGGATTGTTGTTGTTGGTGGGGTGGTTGATGGTAGTTGTTGTTTGTTGGTGGTGGCTGGTGATGGTAGTTGTTGTTGTTGTTGGGGGTTAAATGGTAGTTGTTTTTGGGTGGGGGTGGTTTGGTGATGGGTTTTGTTGGTGGTGGTGGGATGGTGTTTTTTGGTTGTGTTTTGGTGGCTAGTGATGGTAGTTGTTGTTTTTGTTTTTTTGGGGGGGTTGGTGATGGTGTTGTTGTTGTTTTTTGGGGGGGCTGTGAGGGTTTGTTGGGGGGTTTGTTGTGGTGTGTTGGTATTGTTTTTGGGTTTGGTGTGGTTGGTGTTGGTATTGTTTTTTTGTTTGGAGGGAGTTGTTTTGTTGTTGTTGGCTGTGATGGTAGTTGTTGTTTTTTGGTGGGGGCGGTGAGGGGGGTTTTGTTGTGGGGGGTGGGGTGGCGGGGTGTGGTAGTTGTTGTTGTTGTTGGTGGGGGGCTGGTGATTGTTTGTTGTTTTTGTGGTGGGGGCTGTGATGTAGTTGTTGTTGTTGGGGTGGGGGTGGTGATGGTAGTTGTTTTTGTTTTTGGGGTGGTGGGGTGGGAGGGTAGTTGTTGTTTGGGGTGTGGTGGTGAGGTATTGTTGTTGTTTTGTTGGTGTTGGTGTTGTTGTTGTTGTTGGTGGGGCTGGTGATGGGTAGTTGTTGTTGTTGGGGTGGGGGTTTGGGGGGTGGGGTGTTTGTTGTTGTTGTTGGGGGTGGCTGGGAGGGGTATTTGGGTTTTTGTTTGGTGTAGGGTAGTTTTGGGTTTTTGGTGGTGGGGGTGAGGGAGGTTGTTGTTGTTGGGGTGGCGGTGATGGTAGTTGTTTTTGGTTTTGGTGGTGGCTGGGGAGGGTTTTTGTTGTTGTTGGGGTGGCGGTGAGGGTATTTGTGTTGGGGTGGCTGTGGGGTAGTTGTTGTTGTTGTTGGGGTGGTATGATTAGTTGTTGTTTTTGGTGGTGGGTGATGGTAGTTTTTGTTGTTGTGGTGGCGGGTGATGGTTGTTTTTTGGGGGTGGTGGTGGTGATGGTAGTTGTTGTTGTTGGTGGGGGCTGGTGATGGTTTGTTTTGTTTTGGGGTGGTGGTGATGGTATTTTGTTTTTGGTGGGGGCTGTGAGGTAGTTGTGTTGTTGTTGGTGGGGGTTTTGATGGTAGTTTTGTTTTTGGGTGGTGGTGGTTGTGGTAGTTGTTGTTGTTTTTGGTGGGGTGGTGGGGTATTGTTGTTTTTGGGTTTTGGGGGGGGCTGGTGATGGTAGTTGTTGTTTTTTGGTGGGGGGGTTGGGAGTTGTTTTTTTGTTGGTGGGGGGTGATGGTGTTGTTGTTTTTGTTGGTGGTCTGGTGAGGGTAGTTGTTTTTGTGGTGGTGGTTGGTGATGGTGTTGTTTTTGTTTTTTGGGTGGGGCTGGTGATGGAGTTTTTGTTGTTGGGGGTGGGGGCTGTGATGGTAGTTGTTGTTGTTGTTGTTGGTGGTTTGATGGTATTTGTTGTTGTTTGTGGGTGGCTGTGATGTAGTTGTTGTTTGTTTTGTGGTGGCTGTGATGGAGTTTTGTTGTTTTTGGGTGGGGCTGTGATGGTATTGTTGTTGTTTTTGGGGGCTGGTGAGTATTTTGTTGTTGTTGTGTGGTGGTGGTGAGGTATTTTGTTGTTGGGGGGGGCTGGTGATGGAGTTGTTTTGTTGGTGGGGGTGGTATGTGGTTTTTTGTTTTGTTGGGGTGGGGCTTGGGGTTTGTTGTTGTTGTGGTGGGGGTAGGGTAGTTTTGTTGTTTTTGGGTGGTGGCTGTGAGGGGTATTTGTTGTTTTTGGGTGGTGGCTGGTATGTAGTTTTTGTTGTTGTTGGGGGTGGCTGTGATGAGTTGTTGTTGTTGTGGTGGCTGGTGATGGTAGTTGTTGTTGTTGGTGGGGCTTGGTGAGGGATTGTTGTTGTTTTTGGGTGGTGGCGGGTGATGGTGTTGTTTTTGTTTTTTTGTGGCTGTGAGGGTATTTGTTGTTGTTGGGTGGCTGTGTGATTGTTGTTGTTTTTGGTGGTGGCTGGTGATGCTAGTTGTTTTGTTGGGGGTGGTGTGGTAGTTTTTTTGTTTTTTTTGGGGTGGTGTGATAGTTGTTTTTGTTGGGGTGGTGGTGCTTAGTTGTTGTTTTGTTGGGGTGGTGATGCTAGTTGTTGTTTTGGGGGCTGGTGAGCTTTTGTTTTTTTTTTATGGTGGCTGGTGATGATAATTGTTGTTGGAGTTTTGGGTCGCTGGGTCAACCCCCTTAATAGTTTTTTTCACCGCGTTAAGTTTTTTGATTTCAGACGCCCCCAAAGGGCTAAAAACTGTTTTATTTGTTATTGTAGGAAATTTAAAACCTTGTTAATGTAACTGCTTGATAATGATTTAACTTAAAAAAAGCGGGTTTGGTCTAAAAGGGTTTATATACATCGAGTTTTGTGTATATTCATGTTTTACAGAGAAGTCGTACACGTTTCTGTATTTATACACCAAAAAGTGTGTATATTTACCCAAGGGGATTGTATATCATGTGTTAGGCCAGGAGTGTATATCTCGTATAAATACACGTGGTTTATTTCCCCCCTCATAAAAAGTTTTAATATATCCGACTTGGGGTGACAAAAGGTGACATATAGCTTCTAAATACCCTTTTTGAGCAAAAAAATCTAATAATTAAGAATAATATGGTCGGTATTTTATTGTTTTTTCCCTTTCTGGTATTTGTCTTGCGTTTTTAGAGGGACATCTCTTGTGTATGTTTGAAAAGTTGTAACCCCCCAAGCTGTGTTGTAGAGGATGGGGCGGGAGCCATGATGGTGAACGGAGTGACTTATTTTTCCCTACGGAAACCATCACAATTTTTTGCCAACTTTTTTGACCACCCGAAGGGGGGGAAAATTACGTTCTTCCTTTAGGTTTTAATGTCTTTTTGTTCCACATTGCACACCTACACAATGCCTCCACATAAGAGAAGAAAAGCTTACAAAGCGTTTCGGACCGACTTGGACATTTTCAGTCTACTTTTTGTATTGTTTCCCGTCACGGTATTGTGGCTTTTGTGCCTTTAGTTTTTCATCATTTTGGCTCGTGCGTGGTTCTCATGCGAGAAATTTTTGAAGCCTTATCCCCATCGGCTTCAAAAACTTCAACACCGATTCTTAAGAAAAAAAGTTTTTTAGCACTTTAAACTAAACTTTTCCTGTTGGGATTTGATCCCTCTGAGAAACTAGAAAATGCCTCTTTTCGGCTTTCAACTTTCGAAGGCTTGTTTTTAATTGATGGAAGGTGGCAGTCCTCAGCCTTGAGGAGGTGGTCAGTCCCCAGCCTTTACAGGGGGTGGTCGTCCCTCGCCTTGATGGGATGGGCTCCTTCGGCCTTTATGGGAGGGGGTCGTCTCATCCTTGATGGGAGGGGCAGTCCCTCAGCCTTGACCGGGGGTGGTCAGTCCTCAGCCTTGGGTGGGAGGGGGCAGCCTCGCCTTTGGGACATGGGCGTCCCTCACCTTGATGGGGGGGCATCCTCGCCTTGGGGACTGGTCGTCCCCCCGCCTTTATGGGACAGGCTCCTCCCTTGATGGGAGGTGGTCAGTCCCTTTATCCCTTTATGGGAGGGGGTCAGTCCCCCAGCCTTGACGGATGGTCGTCCCTCAGCCTTGACGGGGGTGGGCAGTCCCCGCCTTGTGGGGGTGTCAGTCCCTCAGCCTTGATGGGACATGGGCAGTCCCTCAGCTTGAGGGGGGTGGTCATCCCCAGCCTTTAGGGAATGGTCGTCCTACCTTGATGGGGGTGGTCAGTCCCTGCCTTTACAGGGGGGGTCAGCCCCCCCAGGCCCTTGTTGAAAGGGGGTTAGGGGGTTAACAGGTATACCTTTGATGGGAGGTGTCTCCTCAGCCAGCATGGGTCCCCCGGGCTTTTTATTCAGCCATTAGAAAATGGGGGCCTAAAGCCCTGTTATTTCCCCCTAAACCCGAAGTTTTCAACCCCCTCAGGGTTGGTTTTCTTAAAAGGGGTTTAAGAGAAGGTAATTTTTATTTTTCCCAATGAAGGCTCCGCCGGTCAACGATTAGTGTTTCTCCCAAAAAATTTTTTATTTAACCCAACATGGGCACCGGGAAAAACCCCTTCCTGGGGCCAAACAAATTTTTTTTAAAAAAAGTAATTTTTTTCCTTTAGTTTCCCTCCCCGTTGGTAATAATTGGTTTTGAGTTTTACTAGTGTGTGAAGGAACAGTCCCGGGTTTTTGTCTTATGAATTTTCCGGCTATAGGGACCCCCTTTTTCGCCCCGGGAAACCCTGCGTTTATTGCTCAATTTTAGGTAAGGGAACTTTTTGGGGTTCGCTTTAGCGTTGGGGACTATTTGGGTACCTGCTTGAAAGGATGTGTTTATATATTTGCGCCTTTTCCGAAAAATGCGGTTTTTAAAAACAGTAAAACCCCTTCCCCTTTAAAAGCAACGTATTATCCTACCTTCATCAGGTGTGAAAGGTGGGGTGTTAAATTTCGTGGACAGGTAACTCCCCCAATTAAAATACATTGACTTTCTGTGTCAGGGCCTAACACGTACGGGCCGGGTGAACTAATGCCACTAGTTGCTCATTTGGTTAATTTGGGTTGGGTTGGTCGTTTTTAGGGTTTTTAAAGCCTGTCTATACACGACGGTGTATTTAGGTGCTGGTAACTTTTGCTATACCATTTGGAAATTTTTAAATTTCCCAAAATTTAAGGGATTTAAAAAAATTATGCACGCGATGTTCGTTTTTTAATAAGCACGGGGAAAAAATTTGGATTTTTTTCCAAACGTTTCCCATGCATGGCTTCTTTAGCCCAGTGCAGAGATAGGGGGAAAATAGGAGTTTGAGGGAACAGTCCGTCCCTGGAGTCGATTGAAACACCCCTCGGGCATGACTGAACACATCTCCGGAACCCTGTCAACCGTGACCAAGCTTGGGCAGGGTTCCCGGAGGAGCGAACGTTCTAGAATAAAATGTCGCAAAAGTTCACTTGGCCTTTTTACCCAACAAAATTTTCGGGAAAAACTAAACACTGTTCAAGTGTTTGTGTTTAAATCAACTTCTAATTCATCCTGGGATTTGGGGGGGAGGGGCCCGGGCCTCGCCCTCCAGGGGGGGGAGGGGGGGTTTGGGGGGAGGGGGTTGTGGCAAATCCTCCCGCATCTACACAAATTTTAGGAAAAAACATTAAAAGGAATGTGTGTAAAATAAGACTCTAATACCGAGCTACGATGATCCGTCGCCACATTATGGTGCATTTACTGTTTTTTGTGTGTTTTTGTCGTGGTGTTTGGTGTCGTGTGTGTGTATTGTGTACTACCTAGTTGTACTCCCTGTTGAGGTTGGGGGGGTCGAGTCCGAGCTCCTGGCCCCGCTCTTTCTGATCGTCTAGTCCTCTCCCTGAACTGAGCTTTATCATACCCTGCTTAAAATATGTATGGATCCGCCTCCCTACATCCCTTCCCCAAACTATTCCACTTACTGACACTCTGTGGCTGAAGAAATACTTCCCAACATCCCTGTTATAATCTGTGCTTCAATTCCAACTGTTTTCCCCTTGTTTTCTGTGTCCCCAAACTCTGGAACACCTGCCCTTTTTCCACCCCTTTTCAATTCCTCTCATATTTTGATGTCGTTACATGGCCCCCCCATCTTCCTGCCTCCAGTGTCGTCAGGTTTTTATTTCCTTAACCTTCCCCCGTGGACATACCTCTTAGCTTGGGACAGTCTTTTTGAAACCTTTGCACTTTCTCTAGTTTCTTTACGTGCTTGGCTAGGTGTGGGTTCCAAATGGGCGATACTCCCAAAATGGGCCTAACGTCCCGGGGTACAGGGTCTGCGATTCCTATTTAAGATGTCGGAATGCGTTCTGAGGTTTTCAGGCGCCCATATGGAAACATATTTTGGTTTTATGGGCTTCGGAGAAATGCCTGGTGTATACTCCCCCAAAACTTTTTCCTTTAGTGAGGTTTGTAGTCTCTGGCCCCCCCGATGTCTCCCTCTGCGGGCTTCTTTGCCCTTCCCAAACTTTATGACTTTGCACTTGGTGGGATTGAAAATCCCGGAGCCAATTTTCTGGACCAGGGGTCTGCAGCCTGTTTAGATCCCTTTTTGTTTTGCCTGGTCTTGTTTGAGTGTTTTTTCGCATCAAATTAAAGTCATCTGCAAAAAAGGGGGAAACCCCAGAGATATTCCTTCCCCTAAAGGCGTTTCCCCAAAAATTTCCGAAAAAAGCACTGGTTTCCCAGGACTGACCCCGTGGGACCCCGCTGGTCACAGGTGCCCACTCTGGCAAACCCCGCCACGTACCATGACTTCGGTGCTGTCTTCCCGACAAGTATTCCCCGAAACCATTGTAGGCCTTTCCCCGTTTTCCCCGCTTGGGCCTCCAGTTTTTTTCCCCCAATTCTCTTTGTGGAAAATGTGTCAAAGCCTTCTTTCCCGTCCAAAATGCTATCCCCCCACCCCTCTCTCTCTTGTCCCTTTTTGTACCATTTTCATTTGAACTTTCCCGTAGGTTTGTGGGCACAGGGTTTCCCCTCCCTGAAAACCATGTTGGTGCTGTTTGAGATCATTTTTCTAGGTGTTCCACCACTTTTTTCCCGATAATCTTCTCCTTTATTTTGCATATATACATTCGGGGACCCCTGGTCTGTAGTTTAAAAGCTTTTAGGGCGTCTCCTTTTTTAAAGATTGGGATACCCCTTTTCTGTCTTCCCTTTCCTCAGGCAAACTCCCCGTTTCGATAAAATGGGATTGTATATTTGTTGTTAGGGGGTTTCCAAAATAAAGCCTCTGTCCCCCCCTTTAATACCCTGGGGGTGTTTATCTTTCCCCCCTTTCCTTTGAGGGAAACTTGTTTACTAAAAGCCCCCCCTTTTCCTTTTTCCTCGGTTGTGTTTCACTGTGTTCCCGCACAGGTGGTGGTTTTCCCCCACCCCTCCGTCTTTCTGGAGCCCCTTTATTCCCCCTGTTTAAAAACTTCTTTTGAATTTTCTTGTTGAGTTCCTCACATACTTCACGGATTTCTTGTTGTCTCTCCCCCTTCCTTCCTTAGCCTTTATTACCTGGGCCTTGGGTGTTTTCCCTTTATGTGGCGTTAAAAAGTTTCGGTCAGGGTTTGGCTTTCGCCCGCTTATGTCTTTTCTTTGTTTTTGGGGCCCCCCTTCTTACTGGGGCATATTCGTTTCTGGCTCTACGACTGGCCCCTTTCCTTTTTCTCCTGGGTTTCCCTTTTCCTTTTATTTCTTCCCCTTCCCCAGCACACTTGATTTTGCCTTTCCCCCCCCCTTTTGGGTTTAAAAAAATTTGGGTCTCCTGGGTTTTTCATTATTTCCCGTACCTTTGGGGACAAACCTCTCCTCAGCCCCTTGCATTTTTGCTACATTTTCCGTCAACCCATTAACCGGGCTTCCTGCCAGTTTCTGTCCCCCTGAACCCCCCTTCAAAGGAAAATTTCCTTTATTCCTGTGTAGGGCCCCCTTTTTTGTAGTTTGGCTTCATTCGTCCTGGCCTTCTGCTTCTCCCTCCAATTGTAGCTTACTGTGTATTCGAAGCTTAAAAAACCCCATGGGCACTGGCTCCAAGGGGGGCTTTCATTTGTGGGTGGGGCTCGATATCTGCACACTCAAGGTGAAAACAATTCCAGCCTTGCTGGTTCATCCCCTCCTCTCTTCCCTTTTTGTGTCCCTTGGTGTTGGTTTTTGAAGTTTTTTCCGTCCGTTTTCCTTATCTTAGCCTCATGTATCTTGGCCCCCGCAGGTCCAAAATTTCCCAAACGTCTCCTTGTGCTTTTAAAATCCCCCCATGATCAGGAGTTTGCCCTTGCTTTATGAGTGTGGGTGTGGTGTGTGGTGTGTGGGGTGTGTTTGGGGTGTTGTGTGTGTGTGTGTGTGTTTTGTGTGTGTGTGTTCTGCATGAGTGTTTTACGCACCATATGTTTGCATGGATTGAGTCCATCTCCCGGCCCCCCCTTCCCAGGCATCAATGCCTTTTAAACCTCCTGGGTTATCGTTACCCACTCTCGAAATTGTGTTTTTAAAACTTGTTTCCCCCACTGACTCATTAGTCATTTTCCCCTTTTTTGCTTTCCCGGGAACAAAAAAAAATACTTCCTGACTCCCTATGGTTCAGCTGTGTCTCTGCTTCCACCTGTGTCCCCGGGGTTTTCCCGGTCCTCCTTTAAATTTTAACAGTTTGGCCCGAAATTTTTTTTTAAAATTTTGGTTTTGTCGTAATCATGTCTCCCCCTGTTCTGTCTGCCCAGGGCTTCACGTTTGCTTTTTTATTCTTAGGATAGATTTGGTTTTATTAAGTTTAAAATTT
>NC_069458.1:26787790-26893916 GCF_026875155.1 Cherax quadricarinatus | reverse complement strand
CGTAGTAGGGAAAAGTGTATAGTAGTAGTAGTAGGGAATAGTAGTAGTAGTAGTAGTAGTAGTAGTAGTAGGAATAGTAGTAGTAGTAGTAGTAGGAATAGTAGGAATAGTAGTAGTAGTAGTAGGAATAGTAGTAGTAGTAGTAGTGACGAAAGTTGTAGTGGTAGTAGTAATACAATATGGTAGAGTATGTACGTACTTATGTACGAATTTATTGCTCTACCATGTTGTATTACCACTACAATGAGAACATTCAAGACAAGAGATGCTAAGTCAATGATGATCCTTTTTAAATCACTTGTTCTCTCTAGGCTGGAATACTGCTGTACATTAACATCCTCACTCAAGGCAGGTGAAATTGCAGAGCTAGAGAATGTACAGAGAACCTTTACTGCACGTATAACTTCCATCAAACACCTTAACTACTGGGAGCGCCTGGAAGCACTTGACTTGTACTCACTGGAGCGCAGGCGAGAGAGGTATATCATAATCTACACCTGGAAGATTCTGGAGGGACTGGTCCCTAATATGCACACAGAAATCACTTCATACGAAATCAAGACTTGGCAGGCGATGCAACATACCCCCAGTGAAAAGTAGGGGCGTCACTGGTACACTAAGAGAAAATACAATAAGTGTCCGGGGCCCAAGACTGTTCAACAGCCTCCCACCAGCAATAAGGGGCATTACGGGAAGACCCCTGGTTGTCTTCAAGAGGGAGCTGGACAGATACCTAAAGACGGTGCCGGATCAGCAGGGCTGTGGTTCGTACGTTGGATTACGTGCGGCCAGCAGTAACAGCATCGTTGATCAGGCCCTGATCCACCGGGAGGCCTGGTCGTGGACCGGGCCGCGGGGATGTTGATCCCCGGAATTCCCTCCAGGTAGACTCCAGGTAGGTAGACTACTACTACTACTACTACTACTACTACTACTACTACTACTACTACTACTACTACTACTACTACTACCACTAGTATTGCACCTCACTCTGAGCCTTTATATACCCTCTGTGTCCATGTATTGTTTGTAATGGCTTGATAAAGCTCCTGGTGAGCGAAACGTCGCCACAATAAAATGTCACATTAGTTGCACTTGTGTCCTTTTACTTTACTGCTGTTGGTGGTGGTACTGGCGCTGGTGCTACTGTTCCTGGTGTTGGTGGTGGTACTGGCGCTGGTGCTACTGTTCCTGCTGTTGGTGGTGGTACTGGCGCTGGTGCTACTGTTCCTGCTGTTGGTGGTGGTACTGGCGCTGGTGCTACTGTTCCTGCTGTTGGTGGTGGTACTGGCGCTGGTGCTACTGTTCCTGCTGTTGGTGGTGGTACTGGCGCTGGTGCTACTGTTCCTGCTGTTGGTGGTGGTACTGGCGTTGGTGCTACTGTTCCTGCTGTTGGTGGTGGTACTGGCGCTAGTGCTACTGTTCCTGGTGTTGGTGGTGGTACTGGCGCTGGTGCTACTGTTCCTGCTGTTGGTGGTGGTACTGGCGCTGGTGCTACTGTTCCTGGTGTTGGTGGTGGTACTGGCGCTGGTGCTACTGTTCCTGGTGTTGGTGGTGGTACTGGCGCTAGTGCTACTGTTCCTGGTGTTGGTGGTGGGTACTGGCGCTAGTGCTACTGTTCCTGGTGTTGGTGGTGGTACTGGCGCTGGTGCTACTGTTCCTGGTGTTGGTGGTGGTACTGGCGCTGGTGCTACTGTTCCTGGTGTTGGTGGTGGTACTGGCGCTGGTGCTACTGTTCCTGCTGTTGGTGGTGGTACTGGCGCTAGTGCTACTGTTCCTGCTGTTGGTGGTGGTACTGGCGCTAGTGCTACTGTTCCTGGTGTTGGTGGTGGTACTGGCGCTGGTGCTACTGTTCCTGCTGTTGGTGGTGGTACTGGCGCTGGTGCTACTGTTCCTGCTGTTGGTGGTGGTACTGGCGCTAGTGCTACTGTTCCTGCTGTTGGTAGTGGTACTGGCGCTGGTGCTACTGTTCCTGCTGTTGGTGGTGGTACTGGCGCTGGTGCTACTGTGCCTGCTGTTGGTGGTGGTACTGGCGCTGGTGCTACTGTTCCTGCTGTTGGTGGTGGTACTGGCGCTGGTGCTACTGTTCCTGGTGTTGGTGGTGGTACTGGCGCTAGTGCTACTGTTCCTGGTGTTGGTGGTGGTACTGGCGCTGGTGCTACTGTTCCTGCTGTTGGTGGTGGTACTGGCGCTGGTGCTGTACTGTTCCTGCTGTTGGTGGTGGTACTGGCGCTAGTGCTACTGTTCCTGGTGTTGGTGGTGGTACTGGCGCTGGTGCTACTGTTCCTGCTGTTGGTGGTGGTACTGGCGCTGGTGCTACTGTTTCCTGCTGTTGGTGGTGGTACTGGCGCTAGTGCTACTGTTCCTGGTGTTGGTGGTGGTACTGGCGCTGGTGCTACTGTTCCTGCTGTTGGTGGTGGTACTGGCGCTGGTGCTACTGTTCCTGCTGTTTGGTGGTGGTACTGGCGCTAGTGCTACTGTTCCTGGTGTTGGTGGTGGTACTGGCGCTGGTGCTACTGTTCCTGCTGTTGGTGGTGGTACTGGCGCTGGTGCTACTGTTCCTGCTGTTGGTGGTGGTACTGGCGCTGGTGCTACTGTTCCTGCTGTTGGTGGTGGTACTGGCGCTGGTGCTACTGTTCCTGCTGTTGGTGGTGGTACTGGCGCTAGTGCTACTGTTCCTGCTGTTGGTAGTGGTACTGGCGCTGGTGCTACTGTTCCTGGTGTGGTGGTGGTACTGGCGCTGGTGCTACTGTTCCTGCTGTTGGTGGTGGTACTGGCGCTGGTGCTACTGTTCCTGCTGTTGGTAGTGGTACTGGCGCTGGTGCTACTGTTCCTGCTGTTGGTGGTGGTACTGGCGCTGGTGCTACTGTTCCTGGTGTTGGTGGTGGTACTGGCGCTGGTGCTACTGTCCTGCTGTTGGTGGTGGTACTGGCGCTGGTGCTACTGTTCCTGGTGTTGGTGTGGTACTGGCGCTGGTGCTACTGTTCTGCTGTTGGTAGTGGTACTGGCGCTGGTGCTACTGTTCCTGGTGTTGGTGGTGGTACTGGCGCTGGTGCTACTGTTCCTGCTGTTGGTGGTGGTACTGGCGCTGGCGCTACTGTTCCTGGTGTTGGTGGTGGTACTGCGCTGGTGCTACTGTTCCTGCTGTTGGTGGTGGTACTGGCGCTAGTGCTACTGTTCCTGCTGTTGGTAGTGGTACTGGCGCTGGTGCTACTGTTTCCTGCTGTTGTGGTGGTACTGGCGCTGGTGCTACTGTTCCTGCTGTTGGTGGTGGTACTGGCGCTAGTGCTACTGTTCCTGGTGTTGGTGGTGGTACTGGCGCTGGTGCTACTGTTCCTGCTGTTGGTGGTGGTACTGGCGCTGGTGCTACTGTTCCTGGTGTTGGTGGTGGTACTGGCGCTGGTGCTACTGTTCCTGCTGTTGGTGGTGGTACTGGCGCTGGTGCTACTGTTCCTGCTGTTGGTAGTGGTACTGGCGCTGGTGCTACTGTTCCTGGTGTTGGTGGTGGTACTGGCGCTGGTGCTACTGTTCCTGGTGTTGGTGGTGGTACTGGCGCTGGTGCTACTGTTCCTGCTGTTGGTGGTGGTACTGGCGCTGGTGCTACTGTTCCTGCTGTTGGTGGTGGTACTGGCGCTGGTGCTACTGTTCCTGGTGTTGGTGGTGGTACTGGCGCTGTGCTACTGTTCCTGGTGTTGGTGGTGGTACTGGCGTGGTGCTACTGTTCCTGGTGTTGGTAGTGGTACTGGCGCTGGTGCTACTGTTCCTGCTGTTGGTGGTGGTACTGGCGCTGGTGCTACTGTTCCTGCTGTTGGTGGTGGTACTGGCGCTAGTGCTACTGTTCCTGCTGTTGGTAGTGGTACTGGCGCTGGTGCTACTGTTCCTGGTGTTGGTGGTGGTACTGGCGCTGGTGCTACTGTTCCTGCTGTTGGTGGTGGTACTGGCGCTGGCGCTACTGTTCCTGGTGTTGGTGGTGGTACTGGCGCTGGTGCTACTGTTCCTGCTGTTGGTGGTGGTACTGGCGCTAGTGCTACTGTTCACTGCTGTTGGTAGTGGTTACTGGCGCTGGTGCACTGTTCCTGCTGTTGGTGGTGGTACTGGCGCTGGTGCTACTGTTCCTGCTGTTGGTGGTGGTACTGGCGCTAGTGCTACTGTTCCTGGTGTTGGTGGTGGTACTGGCGCTGGTGGCTACTGTTCCTGCTGTTGGTGGTGGTACTGGCGCTGGTGCTACTGTTCCTGCTGTTGGTGGTGGTACTGGCGCTAGTGCTACTGTTCCTGCTGTTGGTAGTGGTACTGGCGCTGGTGCTACTGTTCCTGCTGTTGGTGGTGGTACTGGCGCTAGTGCTACTGTTCCTGGTGTTGGTGGTGGTACTGGCGCTGGTGCTACTGTTCCTGCTGTTGGTGGTGGTACTGGCGCTGGTGCTACTGTTCCTGCTGTTGGTGGTGGTACTGGCGCTGGTGCTACTGTTCCTGCTGTTGGTGGTGGTACTGGCGCTGGTGCTACTGTTCCTGCTGTTGGTGGTGGTACTGGCGCTGGTGCTACTGTTCCTGCTGTTGGTGGTGGTACTGGCGCTGGTGCTACTGTTCCTGCTGTTGGTGGTGTACTGGCGCTGGTTGCTACTGTTCCTGCTGTTGGTGGTGGTACTGGCGCTGGTGCTACTGTTCCTGCTGTTGGTGGTGGTACTGGCGCTGGTGCTACTGTTCCTGCTGTTGGTGGTGGTACTGGCGCTGGTGCTACTGTTCCTGCTGTTGGTGGTGGTACTGGCGCTGATGCTACTAGTTCCTGCTGTTGTGGTGGTACTGGCGCTGGTGCTACTGTTTCCTGCTGTTGGTGGTGGTACTGGCGCTGGTGCTACTGTTCCTGGTGTTGGTAATGGTACTGGCGCTGGTGCTACTGTTCCTGCTGTTGGTGGTGGTACTGGCGCTGGTGCTACTGTTCCTGCTGTTGGTGGTGTACTGGCGCTGGTGCTACTGTTCCTGCTGTTGGTGGTGGTACTGGCGCTGGTGCTACTGTTCCTGCTGTTGGTGGTGGTACTGGCGCTGGTGCTACTGTCCCTACTGTTGGTGGTGGTACTGGCGCTGGTGCTACTGTTCCTGCTGTTGGTGGTGGTACTGGCGCTGGTGCTACCGTTCCTGCTGTTGGTGGTGGTACTGGCGCTGGTGCTACTGTTTCCTGCTGTTGGTGGTGGTACTGGCGCTGGTGCTACTGTTCCTGCTGTTGGTGGTGGTACTGGCGCTGGTGCTACTGTTCCTGCTGTTGGTGGTGGTACTGGCGCTGGTGCTACTGTTCCTGCTGTTGGTGGTGGTACTGGCGCTGGTGCTACTGTTCCTGCTGTTGGTGGTGGTACTGGCGCTGGTGCTACTGTTCCTGCTGTTGGTGGTGGTACTGGCGCTGGTGCTACTGTTCCTGCTGTTGGTGGTGGTACTGGCGCTGGTGCTACTGTTCCTGCTGTTGGTGGTGGTACTGGCGCTGGTGCTACTGTTCCTGCTGTTGGTGGTGGTACTGGCGCTAGTGCTACTGTTCCTGCTGTTGGTAGTGGTACTGGCGCTGGTGCTACTGTTCCTGCTGTTGGTGGTGGTACTGGGGCTGGTGCTACTGTTCCTGCTGTTGGTGGTGGTACTGGCGCTGGTGCTACTGTTCCTTGCTGTTGGGGTGGTACTGGCGCTGGTGCTACTGTTCCTGCTGTTGGTGGTGGTACTGGCGCTGGTGCTACTGTTCCTGCTGTTGGTGGTGGTACTGGCGCTGGTGCTACTGTTCCTGCTGTTGGTGGTGGTACTGGGGCTGGTGCATACTGTTCCTGCTGTTGGTGGTGGTACTGGCGCTGGTGCTACTGTTCCTGCTGTTGGTGGTGGTACTGGCGCTGGTGCTACTGTTCCTGCTGTTTGGTGGTGGTACTGGCGCTGGTGCTACTGTTCCTGCTGTTGGTGGTGGTACTGGCGCTAGTGCTACTGTTCCTGCTGTTGGTGGTGGTACTGGCGCTAGTGCTACTGTTCCTGCTGTTGGTGGTGGTACTGGCGCTAGTGCTACTGTTTCCTGCGTTGGTGGTGGTACTGGCGCTAGTGCTACTGTTCCTGCTGTTGGTGGTGGTACTGGCGCTTGTGCTACTGTCCCTGCTGTTGGTGGTGGTACTGGCGCTAGTGCTACTGTCCCTGCTGTTGTTGGTGGTACTGGCGCTGGTGCTACTGTTCCTGCTGTTGGTGGTGGTACTGGCGCTAGTGCTACAGTCCCTGCTGTTGGTGGTGGTACTGGCGCTAGTGCTACTGTTCCTGCTGTTGGTGGTGGTACTGGCGCTGGTGCTACTGTTCCTGCTGTTGATGGTGGTACTGGCACTGGTGCTACTGTCCCTGCTGTTGGTGGTGGTACTGGCGCTGGTGCTACTGTTCCTGCTGTTGGTGGTGGTACTGGCGCTGGTGCTACTGTTCCTGGTGTTGGTGGTGGTACTGGCGCTGGTGCTACTGTTCCTGGTGTTGGTGGTGGTACTGGCGCTGGTGCTACTGTTCCTGCTGTTGGTGGTGGTACTGGCGCTGGTGCTACTGTTCCTGCTGTTGGTGGTAGTACTGGCGCTGGTGCTACTGTTCCTGCTGTTGGTGGTGGTACTGGCGCTGGTGCTACTGTTCCTGCTGTTGGTGGTGGTACTGGCGCTGGTGCTACTGTCCCTGCTGTTGGTGGTGGTACTGGCGCTAGTGCTACTGTCCCTGATGTTGGTGGTGGTACTGGCGCTGGTGCTACTGTTCCTGCTGTTGGTGGTGGTACTAGCGCTAGTGCTACTGTCCCTGCTGTTGGTGGTGGTACTGGCGCTGGTGCTACTGTTCCTGCTGTTGGTGGTGGTACTGGCGCTGGTGCTACTGTTCCTGCTGTTGGTGGTGGTACTGGCGCTGGTGCTAACGTTCCTGCTGTTGGTGGTGGTACTGGCGCTGGTGCTACTGTGCCTGCTGTTGGTGGTGGTACTGGCGCTGGTGCTACTGTTCCTGCTGTTGGTGGTGGTACTGGCGCTGGTGCTTCTGTTCCTGCTGTTGGGGTGGTACTGGCGCTGGTGCTACTGTTCCTGCTGTTGGTGGTGGTACTGGCGCTGGTGCTACTGTTCCTGCTGTTGGTGGTGGTACTGGCGCTGGTGCTACTGTTCCTGCTGTTGGTGGTAGTTACTGGCGCTGGTGCTACTGTTCCTGCTGTGGTGGTAGTACTTGCGCTGGTGCTACTGTTCCTGCTGTTGGTGGTGGTACTGGCGCTGGTGCTACTGTTCCTGCTGTTGGTGGTGGTACTGGCGCTGGTGCACTTTTCCTGCTGTTGGTGGTGGTACTGGCGCTGGTGCTACTGTTCCTGGTGTTGGTGGTGGTACTGGCGCTGGTGCTACTGTTCCTGCTGTTGGTAGTGGTACTGGCGCTGGTGCTACTGTTCCTGCTGTTGGTGGTGGTACTGGCGCTGGTGCTACTGTTCCTGCTGTTGGTGTGGTACTGGCGCTGGTGCTACTGTTCCTGCTGTTGGTGGTGGTACTGGCGCTGGTGCTACTGTTCCTGCTGTTGGTGGTGGTACTGGCGCTGGTGCTACTGTTCCTGCTGTTGGTGGTGGTACTGGCGCTGGTGCTACTGTTCCTGCTGTTGGTGGTGGTACTGGCGCTGGTGCTACTGTTCCTGCTGTTGGTGGTGGTACTGGCGCTGGTGCTACTGTTCCTGCTGTTGGTGGTGGTACTGGCGCTGGTGCTACTGTTCCTGCTGTTGGTGGTGGTACTGGCGCTGGTGCTACTGTTCCTGCTGTTGGTGGTGGTACTGGCGCTGGTGCTACTGTTCCTGGTGTTGGTGGTGGTTTCTGGCGCTGGTGCTACTGTTCCTGCTGTTGGTGGTGGTACTGGCGCTGGTGCTACTGTTCCTGGTGTTGGTGGTGGTACTGGCGCTGGCGCTACTGTTCCTGCTGTTGGTGGTGGTACTGGCGCTGGTGCTACTGTTCCTGGTGTTGGTGGTGGTACTGGCGCTGGTGCTACTGTTCCTGCTGTTGGTGATGGTACTGCGCTGGTGCTAACTGTTTCCTGCTGTTGGTGGTGGTACGGCGCTGGTGCTACTGTTCCTGCTGTTGGTGGTGGTACTGGCGCTGGCGCTACTGTTCCTGGTGTTGGTGGTGGTACTGGCGCTGGTGCTACTGTTCCTGCTGTGGTGGTGGTACTGGCGCTGGTGCTACTGTTCCTGCTGTTGGTGGTGGTACTGGCGCTGGTGCTACTGTTCCTGCTGTTGGTGGTGGTACTGGGCTGTGGTGCTACTGTTCCTGCTGTTGGTGGTGGTACTGGCGCTGGTGCTACTGTTCCTGGTGTTGGTGGTGGTACTGGCGCTGGCGCTACTGTTCCTGCTGTTGGTGGTGGGTACTGGCGCTGGTGCTACTGTTGCTGGTGTTGGTGGTGGTACTGGCGCTGGTGCTACTGTTCCTGCTGTTGGTGGTGGTACTGGCGCTGGTGCTACTGTTCCTGCTGTTGGTAGTGGTACTGGCGCTGGTGCTACTGTTCATGCTGTTGGTGGTGGTACTGGCGCTGGTGCTACTGTTCCTGCTGTTGGTGGTGGTACTGGCGCTGGTGCTACTGTTCCTGGTGTTGGTGGTGGTACTGGCGCTGGTGCTACTGTTCCTGCTGTTGGTGGTGGTACTGGCGCTGGTGCTACTGTTCCTGCTGTTGGTGGTGGTACTGGCGCTGGTGCTACTGTTTCCTGGTGTTGGTGGTGGTACTGGCGCTGGTTGCTACTGTTCCTGCTGTTGGTTGTGGTACTGGCGCTGGTGCTACTGTTCCTGCTGTTGGTGGTGGTACTGGCGCTGGTGCTACTGTTCCTGCTGTTGGTGGTGGTACTGGCGCTGGTGCTACTGTTCCTGCTGTTGGTGGTGGTACTGGCGCTGGTGCTACTGTTCCTGGTGTTGGTGGTGGTACGGCGCTGGTGCTACTGTTCCTGGTGTTGGTGGTGGTACTGGCGCTGGCGCTACTGTTCCTGCTGTTGGTGGTGGTACTGGCGCTGGTGCTACTGTTCCTGCTGTTGGTGGTGGTACTGGCGCTGGTGCTACTGTTCCTGCTGTTGGTGGTGGTACTGGCGCTGGTGCTACTGTTCCTGCTGTTGGTGGTGGTACTGGCGCTGGTGCTACTGTTCCTGCTGTTGGTGGTGGTACTGGCGTTGGTGCTACTGTTCCTGCTGTTGGTGGTGGTACTGGCGCTGGTGCTACTGTTCCTGCTGTTGGTGGTGGTACTGGCGCTGGTGCTACTGTTCCTGCTGTTGGTGGTGGTACTGGCGCTGGTGCTACTGTTCCTGCTGTTGGTGGTGGTACTGGCGCTGGCGCTACTTGTTCCTGTGTTGGTGGTGGTACTGGCGCTGGTGCTACTGTTCCTGCTGTTGGTGGTGGTACTGGCGCTGGTGCTACTGTTCCTGCTGTTGGTGGTGGTACTGGCGCTGGCGCTACTTGTTCCTGCTGTTGGTGGTGGTACTGGCGCTGGTGCTACTGTTCCTGCTGTTGGTGGTGGTACTGGCGCTGGTGCTACTGTTCCTGCTGTTGGTGGTGGTACTGGCGCTGGTGCTACTGTTCCTGCTGTTGGTGGTGGTACTGGCGCTGGTGCTACTGTTCGCTGTTGGTGGTGGTACTGGCGCTGGTGCTACTGTTCCTGCTGTTGGTGGTGGTAACTGGCGCTGGTGCTACTGTTCCTGCTGTTGGTGGTGGTACTGGCGCTGGTGCTACTGTTCCTGCTGTTGGTGGTGGTACTGGCGCTGGTGCTACTGTTCCTGCTGTTGGTGGTGGTACTGGCGCTAGTGCTACTGTTCCTGCTGTTGGTGGTGGTACTGGCGCTGGTGCTACTGTTCCTGCTGTTGGTGGTGGTACTGGCGCTGGTGGTGCTACTGTTCCTGCTGTTGATGGTGTACTGGCGCTGGTGCTACTGTTCCTGCTGTTGTGGTTGGTACTGGCGCTGGTGCTACTGTTCCTGCTGTTGGTGGTGGTACTGGCGCTGGTGCTACTGTTCCTGCTGTTGATGGGGCTTATGCCCTTTGCTGTACTTTCTACAAGATTGATGGACTGAACATATCGACTCCAGGTTGAGGGACTGACTACCTCAAACTCCTCCTCTCCTTACACCCTTCTGTTATATATTGGACTGATGAAGCCACTGTGTGGTTAAACGTTACCTCAATAAAGATTCCCCATATGTTTTCATATTATATTATATATATATATATTATATATATATAATATATATATATATAATATTATATATATATATTAAATATTATATATATATATATATATTTCTGAATATTTCGACCTCCTGGGTTTCTCTTTAACTTGTATATCTACTGAAGAGGGTCCCAGAAAGGGGTTGAAATATACAGACCAATTAATCTCCCGAGTTTGTGTGTTAGTATTGAGCACACTGGAAGAAATACACTTGGGTGTATATACGCACCCGGTGGCCTGGTGGCTCAAGCTCCCGCTTCACACACGGAGGGCCCGGGTTCGAATCCCGGCGGGTGGAAACATTTCGACGCGTTTCCTTACACCTTTTGTCCTGTTCACCTAGCAGCAAATAGGTACTTGGGCGTTAGTCGACTGGTGTGGGTGGCATCCTGGGGGACAAGATTAAGGACCCCAATGGAAATAAGTTAGACAGTCCTCGATGACGCACTGACTTTTTTGGGTTATCCTGGGTGGCTAACCCTCCAGGGTTAAAAATCCGAACGAAATATCTTATAGCTCTCTATATTTACCTACCCGGAGTGTTCCGGGGGTCAACGCCCCCGCGGCCTAGTCCTTGACCAGGCCTCGCGGTGGATCAGGGCTGTTACTGCTGGCCGCACGTAGTTCAACGTACGAACCACAGCCCGGCTGATTGGGTGCTGTATACATAAGAAAGAGGGAACACTGCAGCAGGCCTACTGGTCCATGCAAGGTAGGTCCAAGTCTCCCACCGGCTTAAGCCAATGGCCCAACCTAGTCAGGTCAGGTTTTTCTGTGAGTTGCTTCTGTTACTAATGTTATCAACATTCTAATATCTGCCGTAAAGAAATAACTCTGTCACTGTTTAACACTGATAGAAATAATGGGAAGGTGGGAGAATTAGATATATGTCAACGAGCTAAGTATCTTTACTGTGTAGACGTTTCGCCCACTAGTGTCTTTATCTGTATAATATAGGGAGTGCTTGCACGCTCACGTCACACATTGAGGTCCGTGGTTCGATCCCTGGTGCGGGTGGAAACATTAGACCGTGTTTCCTTAAGATACCTGCTGTCCATGTTCACCTAGCAGTAAAATAGGTACCTGGGTGTTAATCGATTGGTGTGGGTCGCATCCTGGGACAAAACTGATCTAATGTGCCCGAAATGCTCTACGTAACAAGCGGCTTTCTATATAGTAGTATGTCATTGATGTCAGCTATGGTCTGTATACCTTGTACATGTACTGCTAGTAATTATTATTATTATTATTATTAATATTATTATTATTATTATTATTATTATTATTTAATGTTGACTGGAAACTGGTGGTGGTAGGTAGTATGATTGTGGTTGATTGGTTGGTTGTTGTTGTTGGTGGTGGTCGTTACCAGCAGTAGCTGGTTGCCTTGTTTACTTTCCTTCACACACACCCATCCGTGGGAGCACCTTAGCCACACCCACGTCCACCTACCCACACCCTCATCCCTCAGCTACATCCACACCTGCCTACCCACACCCTCATCCCTCAGCTACATCCACACCTGCCTACCCACACCCTCATCCCTCAGCTACATCCACACCTGCCTACCCACACCCTCATCCCTCAGCTACATCACACCACCCCCTACCCACACCCTCAATCCCTCAGCTACATCCAACACCCACCTACCCACACCCTCATCCCTCAGCTAACATCCACACCCACCTACCCACACCCTCATCCCTCATCTACATCCACACCCACCTACCCACACCCTCATCCCTCAGCTACAACCACACCCACCTACCCACACCCTCATCCCTCAGCTACACCCACACCCACCTACCCACACCCCTCATCCCTCAGCTACATCCACACCCACCTACCCACACCCTCATCCCTCAGCTACATCCACACCCACCTACCCACACCCTCATCCCTCAGCTAAAATCCACACCCACCTACCCACACCCTCACCCCTCAGCTACATCCACACCCCCCCTACCCACACCCTCATCCCTCAGCTACACCCCCCTCCCACCTACCCACACCCTCATCCCTCAGCTACATCCACACCCACCTACCCACACCCTCATCCCTCAGCTACATCCACACCTACCTACCCACACCCTCATCCCTCAGCTACATCCACACCCACCTACCCACACCCTCTATCCCTCAGCTAAAACCACACCCACCTACCCACACCCTCATCCCTCAGCTAAAATCCACACCTGCCTACCCACACCCTCATCCCTCAGCTACATCCACACCCACCTACCACACCCTCATCCCTCAGCTGCATCCACACCACCTACCCACACCCTCATCCCTCAGCTACATCCACACCCACCTACCCACACCCTCATCCCTCAGCTACATCCACACCTACCTACCCACACCCTCATCCCTCAGCTACATCCACACCCACCTACCCACACCCTCATCCCTCAGCTACATCCACACCCACCTACCCACACCCTCATCCCTCAGCTACATCCACACCCACCTACCCACACCCTCATCCCTCAGCTACACCCACACCCACCTACCCACACCCTCATCCCTCAGCTACACCCACATCAGACATCTAACATCCATATCTCATGGGGACAGAACTCTTCTCCAGGCTGAGGGACTGATTCCCCCACAGACAATTTCTCCAAGGTTGATAGATTGATTACATTTATCTTTGTCTCGCTGTATTTGACTGAAAAAGTCTATTGTGTAGGCGAAATATATCATCAATAAAGACACCCGGCTGTTGCACATGTGACTTAATACACAGTTTACCAGTGACAGCCAGGCACGAGAGAGAGAGAGAGAGAGAGAGAGAGAGAGAGAGAGAGAGAGAGAGAGAGAGAGAGAGAGAGAGAGAGAGAGAGAGAGAGAGAGAGAGAGAGAGAGAGAGGGAGAGAGGGAGAGAGGGAGGGAGAGGCAGGTGGGCACGGCAGGCACGTGCCAGGGCCATGTACGTGATGGCTTGTGCATGGAAAGTCTTGACAGAGTGTACTTCTGTACATCCTGAGGAGAAATTCTGTACACCTCTTGTAATAAGGTCACCGTAATTGTAGCTGTGGGGGTGGGTGAGCAGTGGGCACTTGTGGGGGTGGGTCTGTGAGTACTCTGGTGAGGGAGTGGGTCTGTGAGTACTGTGGTGAGGGAGTGGGTCTGTGAGAAACTGTGGTGAGGGAGTGGGTCTGTGAGTACTCTGGTGAGGGAGTGGGTCTGTGAGTACTCTGGTGAGGGGGTGGGTCTGTGAGTACTGTGGTGAGGGAGTGGGTCTGTGAGTACTCTGGTGAGGGAGTGGGTCTGTGAGTACTCTGGTGAGGGAGTGGGTCTGTGAGTACTCTGGTGAGGGGGTGGGTCTGTGAGTACTGTGGTGAGGGAGTGGGTCTGTGAGTACTCTGGTGAGGGAGTGGGTCTGTGAGTACTCTGGTGAGGGATGGGTCTGTGAGTACTCTGGTGGGGGGGTGGGTCTGTGAGTACTGTGGTGAGGGAGTGGGTCTGTGAGTACTCTGGTGAGGGAGTGGGTCTGTGAGTACTCTGGTGAGGGAGTGGGTCTGTGAGTACTCTGGTGAGGGAGTGGGTCTGTGAGTACTCTGGTGAGGGAGTGGGTCTGTGAGTACTCTGGTGAGGGAGTGGGTCTGTGAGTACTCTGGTGAGGGAGTGGGTCTGTGAGTACTCTGATGAGGGGGTGGGTCTGTGAGTACTGTGGTGAGGGAGTGGGTCTGTGAGTACTCTGGTGAGGGAGTGGGTCTGTGAGTACTCTGGTGAGGAGTGGGTCTGTGAGAAACTCGGGTGAGGGGGTGGGTCTGTGAGTACTGTGGTGAGGGAGTGGGTCTGTGAGTACTGTGGTGAGGGAGTGGGTCTGTGAGTACTCTGGTGAGGGAGTGGGTCTGTGAGTACTCTGGTGAGGGAGTGGGTCTATGAGTACTCTGGTGACGGAGTGGGTCTGTGAGTACTCTGGTGAGGGAGTGGGTCTGTGAGTACTCTGGTGAGGGAGTGGGTCTGTGAGTACTCTGGTGAGGGAGTGGGCCTGTGAGTACTCTGGTGAGGGAAGTGGCCTGTGAGTACTCTGGTGAGAGAGTGGGACTGTGAGTACTCGGGTTTGAGGGAGTGGGTCTGTGAGTAACTGGTGAGGGAGTGGGTCTGTGAGTACTCTGGTAGGGAGTGGGTGTGTGAGTACTCTGGTGAGGGAGTGGGTCTGTGAGTACTCTGGTGAGGGAGTGGGCCTGTGAGTACTCTGGTGAGGGAGTGGGTCTGTGAGTACTCTGGTGAGGGAGTGGGTCTGTGAGTACTCTGGTGAGGGAGTGGGTCTGTGAGTACTGTGGTGAGGGAGTGGGTCTGTGAGTACTCTGGTGAGGGAGTGGGTCTGTGAATACTCTGGTGAGGGAGTGGGTCTGTGAGTACTCTGGTGAGGGAGTGGGTCTGTGAGTACTCTGGTGAGGGAGTGGGTCTGTGAGTACTCTGGTGAGGGAGTGGGCCCGTGAGTACTCTGGTGAGGGAGTGGGTCTGTGAGTACTCTGGTGAGGGAGTGGGTCTGTGAGTACTCTGGTGAGGGAGTGGGTCTGTGAGTACTGTGGTGAGGGAGTGGGTCTGTGAGTACTCTGGTGAGGGAGTGGGTCTGTGAGTACTGTGGTGAGGGAGTGGGTCTGTGAGTACTCTGGTGAGGGAGTGGGTCTGTGAGTACTCTGGTGAGGGAGTGAGTCTGTTAGTACTCTGGTGAGGGAGTGGGTCTGTGAGTACTCTGGTGAGGGAGTGGGTCTGTGAGTACTCTGGTGAGGGAGTGGGTCTGTGAGTACTCTGGTGAGGGAGTGGGCCTGTGAGTACTCGGGTTGAGGGAGTGGGCCTGTGAGTACTCTGGTGAGGGAGTGGGTCTGTGAGTACTGTGGTGAGGGAGTGGGTCTGTGAGTACTCTGGTGAGGCAGTGGGTGTGTGAGTACTCTGGTGAGGGAGTGGGTGTGTGAGTACTCTGGTGAGGGAGTGGGTGTGTGAGTACTCTGGTGAGGGAGTGGGTGTGTGAGTACTGTGGTGAGGGAGTGGGTCTGTGAGTACTCTGGTGAGGGAGTGGGTGTGTGAGTACTCTGGTGAGGGAGTGGGTCTGTGAGTACTCTGGTGAGGGAGTGGGTGTGTGAGTACTCTGGTGAGGGAGTGGGTCTGTGAGTACTCTGGTGAGGAGTGGGTCTGTGATACTCTGGTGAGGGAGTGGGTCTGTGAGTACTCTGGTGAGGGAGTGGGTCGGTGAGTACTCTGGTGAGGGAGTGGGTCTGTGAGTACTCTGGTGAGGGAGTGGGTCTGTGAGTACTCTGGTGTGGGGGGTGGATCTGTGAGTACTCTTGTGTGGGGGTGGATCTGTGAGTACTCTTGTGTGGGGTGGATCTGTGAGTACTCTTGTGTGGGGGTGGATCTGTGAATACTCTTGTGTGGGGGTGGATCTGTGAATACTCTTGTGTGGGAGTGGGCAGAGGTGCGTTCACCACCTGCACCAGGGTGACTAGTTGACAATGATAGTCACAGCAGCACTAGTGTTAGTCAGCAGTAGTATCTCAGGTACACAGCTCTAAGTGACATAGTTGCAACGAGAGTACTTTGATAAAGAGATTGTACTAATTGAGTAGAAGTGGTTCTACCATCCACTTCCATCTCTTCTGTCAATCCCGTGTCGTTTTTTTCCCCAAATATATGGTGTATATCCCATCCCCCCAGTGACTGGAGGGTAGGGAGAGAGCCTTCTGGTTTTCTCTCCGTGACTCACTCGCCTAAATACACGATAGTCGTTATTCATCTAGATGGAAGTACATAGCTCACAGTAGATAGTTTGTGTGTCCTCCGCTGTCTCCCACGTACTCCCATGTCCTCCCACGTACAACCTTAACTAACCTGACCTCACCTAACCTAGCTTAAATTAAAGGGAACAGGACTTGGAGAAATATGTTAATAGTTTAAAAATTTAGGCTGTGTACAACGTTATTGATTGGTGGTAGTGACCAGTCACTGCTGGTGGTAGTGACCAGTCACTGCTGGTGGTAGTGACCAGTCACTGCTGGTGGTAGTGACCAGTCACTGCTGGTGGTAGTGACCAGTCACTGCTGGTGGTAGTGACCAGTCACTGCTGGTGGTAGTGACCAGTCACTGCTGGTGGTAGTGACCATCACTGCTGGTGGTAGTGACCAGTCACTGCTGGTGGTAGTGACCAGTCACTGCTGGTGGTAGTGACCAATCACTGCTGGTGGTAGTGACCAGTCACTGCTGGTGGTAGCGACCAGTCACTGCTGGTGGTAGTGACCAGTCACTGCTGGTGGTAGTGACCAGTCACTGCTGGTGGGAGTGACCATCACTGCTGGTGGTAGTGACCAGTCACTGCTGGTGGTAGTGACCAATCACTGCTGGTGGTAGTGACCAGTCACTGCTGGTGGTAGTGACCAGTCACTGCTGGTGTAGTGATCAGTTTACTGCTGGAGGTAGTGACCAGTCACTGCTGGTAGTAGTGACCAGTCACTGCTGGGGGTAGTGACCAGTCACTGCTGGTAGTAGTGACCATTCACTGCTGGTAGTAGTGACCAGTCACTGCTGGTGGTAGTGACCAGTCGCTGCTGGGAGTAGTGACCAGTCACTGCTGGTAGTAGTGACCAGTCACTGCTGGTGGTAGTGACCAGTCACTGCTGGTGGTAGTGACCAGTCACTGCTGGTAGTAGCGACCAGTCACTGCTGGTAGTAGTGACCAGTCACTGCTGGTAGTAGTGACCAGTCACTGCAGGTAGTAATGACCAATCACTGCTGGTAGTAGTGATCAGTCACTGCTGGTGGTAGTGACCAGTCACTGCTGGTAGTAGTGACCAGTCACTGCTGGTAGTAGTGACCAGTCACTGCTGGTTAGTAGTGACCAATCACTGCTGGTAGTAGTGACCAGTCACTGCTGGTGGTAGTGACCAGTCACTGCTGGTAGTAATGACCAGTCACTGCTGGTAGTAGTGATCAGTCCCCTGCTGGTAGAAGTGACCAGTCACTGCTGGTAGTAGTGACCAGTCACTGCTGGTGGTAGTGACCAGTCACTGCTGGTGGTAGTGACCAGTCACTGCTGGTAGTAGTGACCAGTCACTGCTGGTAGTAGTGACCAGTCACTGCTGGTGGTAGTGACCAGTCACTGCTGGTAGTAGTGACCATCACTGCTGGTGGAGTGACCAGTCACTGCTGGTAGTAGTGACCAGTCACTGCTGGTAGTAGTGACCAGTCACTGCTGGTAGTAGTGACCAGTCACTGCGGTGGTAGTGACCAGTCACTGCTGGTAGAAGTGACCAGTCACTGCTGGTAGTAGTGACCAGTCACTGCTGGTAGTAGTGACCATTCACTGCTGGTAGTAGTGACAAGTCACTGCTGGTGGTAGTGACCAGTCACTGCTGGTGGTAGTGACCAGTCACTGCTGGTAGTAGTGACCAGTCACTGCTGGTAGTAGTGACCAATCACTGCTGGTGGTAGTGACCAGTCACTGCTGGTGGTAGTGACCAGTCACTGCTGGTGGTAGTGACCAGTCACTGCTGGTAGTAGTGACCAATAACTGCTGGTAGTAGTGACCAATCACTGCTGGTAGTAGTGACCAATCACTTTCTGGTAGTAGTGACCAGTCACTGCTGGTAGTAGTGACCAGTCACTGCTGGTAGTAGTGACCATCACTGCTGGTAGTAGTGACCAGTCACTGCTGGTAGTGGTGACCAATCACTGCTGGTAGTAGTGACCAGTCACTGCTGGTAGTAGTGACCAGTCACTGCTGGTAGTGACCAGTCACTGCTGGTAGTAGTGACCAGTCACTGCTGGTAGTAGTGACCAGTCACTGCTGGTAGTAGTGACCAGTCACTGCTGGTAGTAGTGACCAATCACTGCTGGTAGTAGTGACCAGTCATTTCTGGTAGTAGTGACCAATCATTGCTGGTAGTAGTGACCAGTCACTGCTGGTAGTAGTGACCAATCACTGCTGGTGGTAGTGACCAGTCACTCCTGGGGGTAGTGACCAGTCACTGCTGGTAGTAGTGACCAGTCACTGCTGGTAGTAGTGACCAATCACTGCTGGTAGTAGTGACCAATCACTGCTGGTAGTAGTGACCAATCACTGCTGGTAGTAGTGACCAGTCACTGCTGGTAGTAGTGACCAGTCACTGCTGGTAGTAGTGACCAGTCACTGCTGGTAGGAGTGACCAGTCACTGCTGGTAGTGGTGACCAATCACTGCTGGTAGTAGTGACCAGTCACTGCTGGTAGTAGTGACCAGTCACTGCTGGTAGTGACCAGTCACTGCTGGTAGTAGTGACCAGTCACTGCTGGTAGTAGTGACCAGTCACTGCTGGTAGTAGTGACCAGTCACTGCTGGTAGTAGTGACCAATCACTGCTGGTAGTAGTGACCAGTCATTTCTGGTAGTAGTGACCAATCACTGCTGGTAGTAGTGACCAGTCACTGTAGGTAGTAGTGACCAGTCACTGCTGGTAGTAGTGACCAGTCACTGCTGGTAGTAGTGACCAGTCACTGCTGGTAGTAGTGACCAATCATTGCTGGTAGTAGGGACCAGTCACTGCTGGTAGTAGTGACCAGTCACTGCTGATAGTAGTGACCAGTCACTGCTGGTAGTAGTGACCAGTCACTGCTGGTAGTAGTGACCAGTCACTGCTGGTAGTAGTGACCAATCATTGCTGGTAGTAGTGACCAGTCACTGCTGGTAGTAGTGACCAATTTATTGCTGGTAGTAGTGACCAGTCACTGCTGGTAGTAGTGACCAGTCACTGCTGGTAGTAGTGACCAGTCACTGCTGGTAGTAGTGACCAGTCACTGCTGGTAGTAGTGACCAATCATTGCTGGTAGTAGTGACCAATCACTGCTGGTAGTAGTGACCAGTCACTGCTGGTAGTAGTGACCAATCACTGCTGGTAGTAGTGACCAGTCACTGATGGTAGTAGTGACCAGTCACTGCTGGTAGTAGTAACCAATCATTGCTGGTAGTAGTGACCAATCACTGCTGGTATTAGTGACCAGTCACTGCTGGTAGTAGTGACCAGTCACTGCTGGTAGTAGTGACCAGTCACTGCTGGTAGTAGTGACCAGTCACTGCTGGTAGTAGTGTCCAGTCACTGCTGGTAGTAGTGACCAATCATTGCTGGTAGTAGTGACGAGTCACTGCTGGTAGTAGTGACCAGTCACTGCTGGTAGTAGTGACCAATCATTGCTGGAAGTAGTGACCTATCACTGCTGGTAGTAGTGACCAGTCACTGCTGGTAGTAGTGACCAATCACTGCTGGTAGTAGTGACCAATCACTGCTGGTAGTAGCCACCTATCACTGCTGGTAGTAGCCACCTATCACTGCTGGTAGTAGCCACCTATCACTGTTGGTAGTAGCGACCAATCACTGCTGGTAGTAGTGACCAATTACTGCTGGTATTAGTGGCCAATCACTGCTGGTAGTAGTGACCAATCACTGCTGGTAGTAGTGACCAATCACTGCTGGTAGTAGTGACCAATCACTGCTGGTAGTAGTGACCAATCACTGCTGGTAATAGTGACAAATCACTGCTGGTAGTAGTGACAAATCAATGCTGGTAGTAGTGACCAATCATTGCTGGTAGTAGTGGCCAATCACTGCTGGTAGTAGTGACCAATCACTGCTGGTAGTAGTGACCAATCACTGCTGGTAGTAGTGACCAATCACTGCCGGTAGTTTGTGACCAATCACTGCTGGTAGTATGACCAATCACTGCTGGTAGTAGTGGCCAATCACTGCTGGTAGTAGTGACTAATCACTGCTGGTAGTAGCCACCTATCACTGCTGGTAGTAGTGACCAATCACTGCTTTTAATAGTGACCAATCACTGCTGGTAGTAGTGACCAATCACTGCTGGTAGTAGTGACCAATCAGTGCTGGTAGTAGTGACCAATCACTGCTGGTAGTAGTGACCAAGCACTGCTGGTAGAAGTGACCAATCACTGCTGGTAGTAGTGACCAATCACTGCTGGTAGTAGTGACCAATCACTGCTGGTAGTAGCGACCAATCACTGCTGGTAGTAGCGACCAATCACTGCTGATAGTAGCCACCTATCACTGCTGGTAGTAGTGACCAATCTCTGCTGGTAGTAGTGACCAATCACTGCTGGTAGTAGTGACCAATCACTGCTGGTAGTAGTGACCAATCACTGCTGGTAGTAGGCACCTATCACTGCTGGTAGTAGCGACCCATCACTGCTGGTAGTAGTGACCAATCACTGCTGGTAGTAGTGGCCAATCACTGCTGGTAGTAGTGACCAATCACTGCTGGTAGTAGTGACCAATCACTGCTTGTACCAGTGACCAATCACTGCTGGTAGTAGTGACCAGTCATTGCTGGTAGTAGTGACCAATCACTGCTGGTAGTAGTGACCATTCATTGCTGGTAGTAGTGACCAATCACTGCTGGTAGTAGTGACCAATCACTGCTGGTAGTAGTGACCAATCACTGCTGGTAGTAGTGACAAATCACTGCTGGTAGTAGTGACAAATCAATGCTTGTAGTAGTGACCAGTCATTGCTGGTAGTGGTGACCAATCACTGCTGGTAGTAGTGACCAATCATTGCTGGTAGTAGTGGCCAATCACTGCTGGTAGTAGTGACCAATCACTGCTGGTAGTAGTGACCAATCACTGCTTGTAGTAGTGACCAATCACTGCCGGTAATAGTGACCAATCACTGCTGGTAGTAGTGACCAATCACTGCTGGTAGTAGTGACCAATCACTGCTGGTAGTAGTGACCAATCACTGCTGGTAGTAGTGACCAATCATTGCTGGTAGTAGCCACCTGTCACTGCTGGTAGTAGTGACCAATCACTGCTGGTAATAGTGACCAATCCCTGCTGGTAGTAGTGACCAATCACTGCTGGTAGTAGTGACCAATCACTGCTGGTAATAGTGACCAATCACCGCTGGTAGTAGTGACCAATCACTGCTGGTAGTAGTGACCAATCACTGCTGGTAGTAGTGACCAATCACTGCTGGTAGTAGTGACCAATCACTGCTGGTAGTAGTGACCAATCACTGCTGGTAGTGGCCACCTGTCACTGCTGGTAGTAGTGACCAATCACTGCTGGTAGTAGTGACCAATCACTGCTGGTAGTAGCCACCTATCACTGCTGGTAGTAGCCACCTATCACTGCTGGTAGTAGCCACCTATCACTGCTGGTAGTAGCCACTTATCACTGCTGGTAGTAGCCACCTATCACTGCTGGTAGTAGCCACCTATCACTGCTGGTAGTAGCCACCTATCACTGCTGGTAGTAGCCACCTATCACTGCTGGTAGTAGCCACCTATCACTGCTGGTAGGGTTCGTTAAGGCGACAGTACACTCACTTATTTTACGTTCTTATATTAAAGCGTCAAAGAACGCACTCTCTGGCAGACGTAATAGGGCCATTTCCCAGACCTACAAACTACCATAACAACGTACGGGAGTAAGAGAGAAATGACAGGTAGGGTAATATTAAGCCTTTGAGGGAACAGGACCCAAACTATTCAACCTGTTACCATTAGATATCGCAAATATTGCCGGAACAAGTACATAAGTTTTAAAGAGGAACCCAAATCAGTACCTCCGTCAGGCTGTGATGGATATACGGGCCACCAACAGCCTGATTAATCAAGCAGTCAATAGGGAGGTCTGGTCTTTGGTCAGGCCGCGAGAGAATCTCTCAGAACAGGTTACTGGTAGACCACAGGTAAAAATAGGGGAATTAAGATGCATTTTGTGTGGTTTGCGACCCGCACTTTGGCGGAGACTCAGAGTCATCACAACGCGACCTAAATTCCTGCTGGCTGGCATTCCTGGCCAAGGGGCAGTGGGCACTGGGCAGTGGGCAAGACCACCCACCTCCACCAAGTGTGTGAGCAGCCAGGATGTGATGGATATGTTGGCTAGGGGACCGCCAGCAGCAACAGCCTGGGTGACCAGACAAGCACCAGACAAGCCTGGCCCAGGGCCGGGCTGCCAGAGTAGGAAAACTCTCGCTATATATCAACAACTGCTGTCTAGATTTTTACTGGTGGTAATAGCATAATAACATCTCCATACAAAGCAGGTGAAATCGCAGATCTAGAGAGTGTACAGAGATCCTTTACTGCACGTATAAGTTCTGTCAAGCACCTTAACTACTGGGAACGCTTGGAAGCACTTGACTTGTACTCGTTGGAACGCAGGAGGGAGAGATATATCATAATCTACACTTGGAAAATCTTGGAAGGAATGGTCCCAAATCTGCACACAGAAATCACTCCTTATGAAAGTAAAAGACTGGACAGGCGATGCAAAATGCCGCCAATAAAAAGTAGGGGCGCCATTGGTACACTAAGAGAAAACACCCTAAGTGTCCGGGGCCCAAAACTGTTCAACAGCCTCCCATCAAGCATTAGGGGAATTGCCAATAAACCCCTGGCTGCCTTCAAGAGAGAGCTGGACAGATACCTAAAGTCAGTGCCGGATCAGCCGGGCTGTGGCTCGTACGTTGGACTGCGTGCGGCCAGCAGTAACAGCCTAGTTGATCAGGCCCTGATCCATCGGGAGGCCTGGTCATGGACCGGGCCGCGGGGGCGTTGATCCCCGGAATAACCTCCAGGTAACCTCCAGGTAACAGCCCTAGCAGTAGTGGTATTAATAGTAGTAGTAGTAGTGGTATTATTAATAGTAGTAGTAGTGGTGGTGGTATTAATAGTAGTAGTGGTATTAACAGTAGTGATAGTAAAATATTTCACCCCTCCAATTTGTGTTTATTTAATATGACATAACCTACAAGACCCTCCCAACAATACACAGATAACCCATACATAGGAGAGCGAAACTTGTGATGACATTTGGTTCAAGTCTGACCGAAACGTCGTCCTTACATTCTCCAGTGTGTGGGTTGTTTGTACATTGTTCCAGTCACGGTACTGTACCTGTTTTGTTCCTTCCAGGAAGCGCGTCACTGGTATTCCCTTCCTTAAATCACTTGTAAGAGCGTCTACCCGAGAAGAAAGTCTTGGTTATCCTGTTAGTAATATATCACGAGTTACATACACTGATGGATCTGAGCAGGTGTCTACTGGCAGGGCTGCATATGTTCTTGTTACCTCCAGCAGGTGTCTACTGGCAGGGCTGCATATGTTCTTGTTACCTCCAGCAGGTGTCTACTGGCAGGGCTGCATATGTTCTTGTTACCTCCAGCAGGTGTCTACTGGCAGGGCTGCATATGCTCTTGTTACCTCCAGCAGGTGTCTACTGGCAGGGCTGCATAGTTCTTGTTACTCAGCAGGTGCTATGGCCATATGCCTTACCTCCAGCAGGTGTCTACTGGCAGGGCTGCATATGTTCTTGTTACCTCCAGCAGGTGTCTACTGGCAGGGCTGCATATGCTCTTGTTACCTCCAGCAGGTGTCTACTGGCAGGGCTGCATCTGCTCTTGTTACCTCCAGCAGGTGTCTACTGGCAGGGCTGCATCTACTCTTGTTACCTCCAGCAGGTGTCTACTGGCAGGGCTGCATCTGCTCTTGTTACCTCCAGCAGGTGTCTACTGGCAGGGCTGCATCTGCTCTTGTTACCTCCAGCAGGTGTCTACTTGCAGGGCTGCATCTGCTCTTGTTACCTCCAGCAGGTGTCTACTGGCAGGGCTGCATCTGCTCTTGTTACCTCCAGCAGGTGTCTACTGGCAGGGCTGCATCTGCTCTTGTTACCTCCAGCAGGTGTCTACTGGCAGGGCTGCATATGTTATTGTAACCTCCAGCAGGTGTCTAATGGCAGGGCTGCATATGTTCTTGTTACCTCCAGCAGGTGTCTACTGGCAGGGCTGCATATGCTCTTGTTACCTCCAGCAGGTGTCTACTGGCAGGGCTGCATATGTCTTGTTACCCTCCAGCAGGTGTCTACTGGCAGGGCTGCATATGCTCTTGTTACCTCCAGCAGGTGTCTACTGGCAGGGCTGCATATGCTCTTGTTACCTCCAGCAGGTGTTTACTGGCAGGGCTGCATCTGCTCGTTACCTCCAGCAGGTGTCTACTGGCAGGGCTGCATATGCTCTTGTTACCTCCAGCAGGTGTCTACTGGCAGGGCTGCATCTGCTCTTGTTACCTCCAGCAGGTGTCTACTGGCAGGGCTGCATATGCTCTTGTTACCTCCAGCAGGTGTCTACTGGCAGGGCTGCATCTGCACTTAGTCACCTCCAGCAGGAGTCTACTGGCAGGGCTGCATATGCTCTTATTACCTCTAGCAGGAGTCTACTGGCAGGGCTGCATATGCTCTTATCACCTCCAGCAGGAGTCTACTGGCAGGGCTGCATATGCTCTTGCTGTCACCTCCAGCAGTCTACTGGCAGGGCTGCAGCTGCCTTTGTCACCTCCAGCAGGAGTCTACTGGCAGGGCTGCATATGCTCTTGTTACCTCCAGCAGGAGTCTACTGGCAGGGCTGCATATGCTCTTGTCACCTCCAGCAGGAGTCTACTGGCAGGGCTGCATCTGCTCTTATCACCTCCAGCAGGAGTCTACTGGCAGGGCTGCATCTGCTCTTATCACCTCCAGCAGGAGTCTACTGGCAGGGCTGCATCTGCTCTCGTACACCTCTAGCAGGAGTCTACTGGCAGGGCTGCATATGCTCTTATTACCTCTAGCAGGAGTCTACTGGCAGGGCTGCATATGCTCTTAACACCTCTAGCAGGAGTCTACTGGCAGGGCTGCATCTGCTCTTGCTGTCACCTCCAGCAGGTATCTACTGGCAGGGCTGCAGCTGCCTTTGTCACCTCCAGCAGGAGTCTACTGGCAGGGCTGCAGATGCCTTGTCACCTCCAGCAGGTGTCTACTGGCAGGGCTGCAGCTGCCTTTGTCACCTCCAGCAGGAGTCTACTGGCAGGGCTGCATATGCTCTTGTCACCTCCAGCAGGAGTCTACTGGCAGGGCTGCAGCTGCCTTTGTCACCTCCAGCAGGAGTCTACTGGCAGGGCTGCAGCTGCCTTTGTCACCTCCAGCAGGAGTCTACTGGCAGGGCTGCAGCTGCGTTTGTCACCTCCAAAGCAAGAGTATACTGTGCAGGGCTGCAATGCTCTTGTACACACAGCAGGCGTCTACTGGCTAAGACCGAGCTTGCCTTTGTCACCTACCACAGAGTCTATGGCAGGCTGCAGCTGCCTTGTGTCACTCCAGCAGGATAATCTGGCAGCTGCATATAGCTCTTGTCACCTCCACAGGAAGTACTAACATGCATGGGCTGCAGATAGCCTTTGTCACTCCAAGATCTACTGTACAGGGAACTTAGCTGCCTTTTACCTCCAGCAGAGTCTACTGGCAGGCTTGCAGCTGCCTTTCAAACAACCTCACGCGAGTCTACTGGCAGGGTGATAACTGCTTTGTCACCTCCAGCAGGATAATACTGGCAGGAGCTCATATGCTCTGTCACCCCAGCAAGTCTACTGCAGGTCAGCTGCCTTTGTCACCTCCAGTAGGAGTCTACTGCAGGCTGCAGCTGCTTTGTACCCCACTATGATAATGGCAGAAGCTGCATAATGCTCTTTACTCCAGCAGGAGTCAACTGGCATGGGCTGCACTGCTTTGTACCTCCAGTCAGAGTCAACTGGCAGGCTGCAGCTGCTTCAGTCACTCACAGGAGTCACTGCAGGGCTGCAGCTGCCTTTGTCACATTGCCTAAAAAGAACAATAGAACTATGTTGAGTAAACCAGACTTAAGGCTTGGTTACAATACAGAACCGAGTTGTTTGTATGCCTATACCTAAAGTTAACTGTTGACACTTAGCTTGACTCTGTGATGCATTACTATCTTTGTTCATACTGAAGGCTTGATCACGTAATTACTAACAATTGCCATTGGAAGCTGGTATGATACTCAAAAATACGTGTAAATGGAATTAATGGCCAGTTGTATGGCTTCATTCACATTGGATGTACGTTTGGCAAAAGTACCTGAAGAGATGTAAAATAACTTTGTATGTGTCGGTGGTCCAGCATTAGGAACTATATTAGGAGAGAGTAAATAAATATCTGAAAGTTGTAGGATTGCAGTTAGAAGACTGAGTGATCTGTACCACAGATAACATGACGTATGTATGTTTATGGCAGGCACTTGCATTGTGAAATCACTGACTGATGTTGTAGTGGCCAGGCTTAGGCTTGGTTACAAGTACTGACTGATGTTGTAGTGGCCAGGCTTAGGTTTGGTTACAAATACTGACTGATGTTGTAGTGGCCAGGCTTAGGCTTGGTTACAAATACTGACTGATGTTGTAGTGGCCAGGCTTAGGCTTGGTTACAAATACTGACTGATGTTGTAGTGGCCAGGCTTAGGCTTGGTTACACATACTGACTGATGTTGTAGTGGCCAGGCTTAGGCTTGGTTACACATACTGACTGATGTTGTAGTGGCCAGGCTTAGGCTTGGTTACACATACTGACTGATGTTGTAGTGGCCAGGCTTAGGCTTACCTGGAGTTTACCTGGAGAGAGTTCCGGGGGTCAACGCCCCCGCGGCCCGGTCTGTGGCCAGGCCTCCTGGTGGATCAGAGCCTGATCAACCAGGCTGTTGCTGCTGGCTGCACGCAAACCAACGTACGAGCCACAGCCCGGCTGGTCAGGAACCGACTTTAGGTGCTTGTCCAGTGCCAGCTTGAAGACTGCCAGGGGTCTGTTGGTAATCCCCTTTATGTATGCTGGGAGGCAGTTGAACAGTCTCGGGCCCCTGACACTTATTGTATGGTCTCTTAACGTGCTAGTGACACCCCTGCTTTCATTGGGGATGTTGCATCGCTGCTAGTCTTTGCTTTCGTAGTGAGTGATTTTCGTGTGCAAGTTCGGTACTAGTCCCTCTAGGATTTTCCAGGTGTATATAATCATGTATCTCTCCCGCCTGCGTTCCAGGGAATACAGTTGGTTACAAATACTGACTGATGTTGTAGTGGCCAGGCTTAGGCTTGGTTACAAGTACTGACTGATGTTGTAGTGGCCAGGCTTAGGCTTGGTTACAAGTACTGACTGATGTTGTAGTGACCAGGCTTAGGCTTGGTTACAAGTACTGACTGATGTTGTAGTGGCCAGGCTTAGGCTTGGTTATAAGTACTTCTGGCAGTTTGGGAGACACACAGATGATGATCAAACTAAATGCAAATTATGTAGTCAGGCATATGGTCACTGTCTTGAACACTATGTGCTTAATCGTCCACTTATTGAGGAATATCGGGACAGACAGTACAATAACCTATATGATACGTCAAGATATCTTATGAATGAAAATAGGATACCAGATATATTAAGCAAATTTCTGAAATTTGCTTGTAACAGATAAGTGAATTGTGGATATATATCCAGATGTACACCTGTTAACTCTTTTGAGGCCTAGTTCCTAGGCCTCTTGTGTATCCATATGCTCTTGCGCTACCGTCCTCAGGATAGATATGGCTTGCACAGTAAATTAGCCACTTCGGCAGCAAAATCTAATCTATTCTAATATTCTCTCTCTCTCTCTCTCTCTCTCTCTCTCTCTCTCTCTCTCTCTCTCTCTCTCCTCTCTCTCTCTCTCTCTCCTCTCTCTCTCCTCTCCTCTCTCTCCTCTCTCTCATCTTTAGATAGAGCACAGTCTCTCTCCCACCACCACCACCTGTGCTGCCACGCCTCTCTTCCTGGCTTCCTCCCCTCCCCCAAGTCAAGTTCCCTCTCCCTAGTCAAGTCACCCTACCCCCCGTCTAGCCCCTGCCCAACCAAGCACTCTGCCCCGTAATCAAGTCCCACCTCCCCTCCTAGTTATTGTGTTGTTGACGTCAAGATACCTACTCACGCACTGCTATTTCCGGCTGCAGCCTCCCATTCCTCACTGGCCACACCTGTCACCATCACTGACCACATCTGTCACCATCATTGACCACACCTGCCACCCTCACTGACCACACCAGCTATCATCACTGGCCACACCTGCCACCCTCACTGACCACACCTGCACTCCCTCACTGTCTACAAGAGTGATAATGCTATTCAACACGAGTGGTTTTAAGACACTTACGTACACTTCAGAACATTTATTTTAGGAAACGTTTTGCCACTCGGGGCGAAACGTTTCCTCAGTAAAGATGCCCAAGTGTTGCACATGTGTTTAATTTCTCCTGTGCGGACCAGGTGGCATTTGGTATAGGGAAGACTGTTGCTGTAGTCCTGACTTGGCTCTCTCATCTTCAGGAGGGAGACATGAATCTTCAGGATGCTCTGCGGGCAGTGGATGCTGTGTTGCAGCATCCACTGCCCAAGTGATTGCCCACGGTGTCAAGTGATTGCTCATGGTGTCAAGTGATTGCCCACGGTGTCAAGTGATTGCCCACGGTGTCAAGTGATTGCTCATGGTGTCAAGTGATTGCTCATGGTGTCAAGTGATTGCTCATGGTGCCAAGTGATTGCTCATGGTGCCAAGTGATTGCTCATGGTGTCAAGTGATTGCTCATGGTGTCAAGTGATTGCCTACGGTGTCAAGTGATTGCCCACGGTGTCACATGATTGCCCACGGTATCAAGTGATTGCCCACGGTGTCAAGTGATTGCTCATGGTGTCAAGTGATTGCTCATGGTGTCAAGTGATTGCTCATGGTGTCAAGTGATTGCCTACGGTGCCAATTGATTGCTCATGGTGTCAAGTGATTGCCCACGGTGCCAAGTGATTGCTCACGGTGTCAAGTGATTGCCCACGGTATCAAGTGATTGCCCACGGTGTCAAGTGATTGCTCATGGTGTCACATGATTGCCTACGGTGTCAAGTGATTGCCCACGGTGCCAAGTGATTGCCCACGGTGTCAAGTGATTGCCCACGGTATCAAGTGATTGCCCACGGTGTCAAGTGATTGCTCATGGTGTCACATGATTGCCTACGGTGTCAAGTGATTGCCCACGGTGCCAAGTGATTGCTCATGGTGTCAAGTGATTGCCCACGGTGTCAAGTAATTGCTCATGGTGTCAAGTAATTGCCCATGGTGTCAAGTGATTGCCTACGGTGTCAAGTGATTGCTCATGGTGTCAAGTGATTGCCCATGGTTACACCTGCGTCTCTGTGATAACACCTGCATAACTGTGATAACACCTGCATGTCTGTGATAATACCTGCATCTGTGATAACACCTGCATCTCTTTAATAACACCTGCTTCTCTGTGATAACACTTGCATCACTGTGATAACACCTGCATCACTGTGATAACACCTGTATCACTGTGATACTACCTGCGTCACTGTGATAACACCTGCATCACTGTGATAACACCTGCATCGCTCTGATAACACCTGCGTTTCTGTGATAACACCTGTGTCTATGATAACACCTGCATCACTGATAACACTTGCATTTGTGATAACACCTGCGTCTCTGATAACACCTACATCACTGTGATAGCACCTACGTTTCTGTGATAGTACCTGCGTCTCTGTGATAACACCTGCGTCACTGTGACAACACCTGCGTATCTGTGATAACACCTGCGTGGTAGGTCCTCCAGTAGGCCTACTGGCCCAGTAGGTGTTAGGTAACTAACATCCAGGTCCCTACTTGCTGTTAGGTGAAGTGTCTGCTTATTGCTAGGTGAACAGGAACAGGAAATTTAAGGTGGCTAACACCCAGGTGCCTAATTTCTGCTAGGCGAACAGGGACAGCAGGTGTAAGGAAGCATGTCCACTGTTCCCACTGAAACGATGGATGTTGACACAATGTTCTGGTATAAACCGTGGTAATAAATACCGACAAGTTGAAGATTGAGACACTTAAGCAGCATATGGGAATCTTTATTCAGGAAACGTTTCGCCACACAGTGGCTTCATCAGTCCAATACAAAGAGGAAGGCGTAAGGAGAGGAGGAGAATGAGGTAATCAGTCCCTCAACCTGGAGTCGATGTGTTCAGTCCATCAATCTTGTAGAATGGACTGAACACATCGACTCCAGGTTGAGGGACTGATTACCTCATTCTCCTCCTCTCCTTACGCCTTCCTCTTTGTATTGGACTGATGAAGCCACTGTGTGGCGAAACGTTTCCTGAATAAAGATTCCCATATGCTGCATAAGTGTCTCAATCTTCAACTTGTCGGTTTTTCAAACCATTCATCACAACCGACAAGGTGGTTTAGAAAGACACGTAAGCAAACACTACAACATATTTATTTGAAAACGTTTCGGTCCTGGGACCTTGATCACTTCTAACATACAGAGGTAGAAAGACATTATATATATAGGCGGAGAGTGAGGTGTGACGCACGTGACCTGAGGAATGTCATAAGAACATAAGAATGGAAGAACACTGTAGAAGGCCTACTGGCCCATGCGAGGCAGGTCCTTATCAAAACAACCTCTACCTATGATGAGGACGGGTAGACGATGAAATCATGTGACTCCTGTGTTGTTGGGTTATGACATTCCTCAGGTCACGTGCGTCACACCTCACTCTCCGCCTATATATATAATGTCTTTCTATGCGCCTTCCATATCGTTCACAATAGTAAGTTGTTAAGGTAGTGGGCAAGTTAGGGACCAAGTCCTCACGTATCTTCCATGTATATATTACCAAGTATCTCTCTTCTTCACCTCTGTGAGAACGAGTCAAGTTAACCTTCCTACTGTGTATAAATACACCTAGTTGGATGAATCTTATTGTGGCTAGCTGGTCCAGTGGCTAACGCATCGATCTGGAGTTTTATGACTATCTGATCGCGGGTTCTATCCCCGCGATCAGAGAGTCATTACGATTTTGTGAGTCAAGCCTAGTTCTTGTTGGCGTTCCCTTTAGTTCAAATGACAGTCAACAACCTCCATTTACAAGCTCTGTTATCTTCCCTGCCTTGGAAGGCGCTGTGGACACATATTGAGGTCGTGAGAGCATAAATGACTTGTACTATCACTGGCGTTGCTTATCTAGTTAGATATAAATCCAGATGTACTCCCGTTAACCCTTTTTTGGGAGGCTAGTTCCTAGGTCTTTTGTGTATCTATGTGTTCTTGTGCTATCGTCCACAGGATGGATATGGGTACACAATAAACTAGCCACTACCGTCCACAGGATGGATGTGGGGTACACATTAAACTAGCCACTACCGTCCACAGGATAGATAAGAAATGCATAATAAACTAACCGCTTCGGCGGCAAAAAATATCTAAATCAAATCCACAATATTCTCTAATTTTGAAACTTTCTTAAAGTATCGTGTCATTTACCTTGTCTGTATTGTAGGTGATTTATTGTGGCTTCGGAATGACGGATCATTTGAGGACCAGTAGGCCTGCTGCAGTGCTCCTTCTTACGTAATTATTCCAGTTTTCTTATTCTATGAGTTGGCAAGGGGCGGGGTAGGCATGGGCACAGGGCAGGGGAGGGGGTATCAGGGGGCACTGGGCATGAAGGAATGCATAGCTAGCAGCACGGGTCAAGCCAAACCCACACGCCACTCTCTACCTAACTGTGCCTTCTGGTTGCCACTTGCCCCTCTCCTTCCTTCCCCAGGGTGATGGCCCCCAGGGTGATGAACCCCAGGGTGATGAACCCCAGGGTGATGACCTCCAAGGTGATGGTCCCCATGGAGATGGCCCCAGGGTGATGGCCCCCAGAGAAATGGCCCCCAAGGTGATGGCCCCGGCACAGTGTGTGAGAAAAGGAAACTGACGGGGAATATGAGAGATGTATGTGAAGGATTTAGCAAGACATTCTAAGAAAATTTTATACAGGAAAGTGGAGAACTACCGGAAAGCAGTGTAATCTGAGCATATCAACAGGTACTGGAAGGCAGTGTAATCTGAGCATATCAACAGGTACTGGAAGGCAGTGTAATCTGAGCATATCAACAGGTACTGGAAGGCAGTGTAATCTGAGCATATCAACAGGTACTGGAAGGCAGTGTAATCTGAGCATATCAACAGGTACTGGAAGGCAGTGTAATCTGAGCATATCAACAGGTACTGGAAGGCAGTGTAATCTGAGCATTACACAGGTACTGGAAGGCAGTGTAATCTGAGCATATCAACAGTACTGGAAGGCAGTGTAAAATATCCTCTGAACATTATCAACAGGTACTGGAAGGCAGTGTAATCTGAGCATATCAACAGGTACTGGAAGGCAGTGTAATCTGAACATATCAACAGGTACTGGAAGGCAGTGTAATCTGAGCATATCAACAGGTACTGGAAGGCAGTGTAATCTGAACATATCAACAGGTACTGGAAGGCAGTGTAATCTAAACATATCAACATGTACTGGAAGGCAGTGTAATCTGAGCATATCAACAGGTACTGGAAGGCAGTGTAATCTGAGCATATCAACAGGTACTGGAAGGCAGTGTAATCTGAGCATATCAACAGGTACTGGAAGGCAGTGTAATCTGAAGCATATCAACAGGTACTGGAAGGCAGTGTAATCTGAGCATATCAACAGGTACTGGAAGGCAGTGTAATCTGAACATATCAACAGGTACTGGAAGGCAGTGTAATCTGAGCATATCAACAGGTACTGGAAGGCAGTGTAATCTGAACTTTAAACAACAGGACTGGAAGGCAGTGTAATCTGAGCATATCAACAGGCACTGGAAGGCAGTGTAATCTGAGCATATCAACAGGTACTGGAAGGCAGTGTAATCTGAACAGATCAACAGGTACTGGAAGGCAGTGTAATCTAGCATATCAACAGGTACTGGAAGGCAGTGTATCTGAGCATATCAACAGGACTGGAGGCAGTGTAATCTGAGCATATCAACAGGTACTGGAAGGCAGTGTAATCTGAGCATATCAACAGGTACTGGAAGGCAGTGTAATCTGAACATATCAACAGGTACTGGAAGGCAGTGTAATCTGAACATATCAACAGGTACTGGAAGGCAGTGTAATCTGAGCATATCAACAGGTACTGGAAGGCAGTGTAATCTGAACATATCAACAGGTACTGGAAGGCAGTGTAATCTGAGCATATCAACAGGCACTGGAAGGCAGTGTAATCTGAGCATATCAACAGGTACTGGAAGGCAGTGTAATCTGAACATATCAACAGGCACTGGAAGGCAGTGTAATCTGAACATATCAACAGGTACTGGAAGGCAGTGTAATCTGAACAGATCAACAAGTACTGGAACGCCATGTAATCAGAACAGACCAACAGACGAGCCTGACCTATGGCCGGGCTCCGGAGAAAAAAAAAAAACTCAGAACTCTTCAAAGGTATATCATCAAAGGTAAAAGTACTGGAGAGTGTCAGCAGAAGAAAAGAGGAAGTGATAAGAGTGCTACAAGAGCTGGATATAAACAATATGAACAGCAGACATGCCTCCATGGATGCCGAGACAGGGGCCAGAACAACTATGTGACCCAGTAGCAGTGGTATTCAACCAGTTTCTCTCCAGTTAGGACATACTTGAGTTTCGAGTGAGCTATCAGCAAGTTGGAAATAAGCAAATGTGGATCCTGTTTATAAAGAAAGGGGACAGACCCTGACGTATAGGCCAATGTCTCTAATACTAGTTACAAGTGGGAAGGGATGAATTTGAGAGGGACCTGCCCTCTCAGTGATTACATTCTTGGAAATAAATGGTTTAAAATACCGACACAATGGAAATATAAATATTATACTGCATATGTGTTTATATTTCGATTACATTCTTATTTCTACTAGTGGGCTCCGCCTTTCCTGTCGTCAAGATTATATCTGCGCCTCACCTTTGACAGTATATAAGTCTCCATACTGCTGCTTGACCTTCACATTGTTCCAGACTATGGAATAAAGCTCTTATCCAGGCTGAGAGACTGGCCATCTCAAAACTACGTTCTCAAGGACGATGGACTGATTACATTAGCCTGGAAAAGAGTTCTTCTGAAGCAACAGTATGGTGATAATTTGACGACAGAACAGGCGAAGCAGCCAGGAAAGCCAGGCATGACCGCCAGGAAAACCTCGTTTCTTTGACCAGAGTCCAGGTAACGAAGGAAGGAATGATTGAAAGGGAAGGAGGGAGGTAGGAAGGGTGTCAGACATGGATATATGAATTATACCTCAATCTGAAGTGTGTTTAAGGATGCATACCGCATATATATGTATACACACACATGCATGCGTGAGTGGTAGGTGGGGGTATATTTTCCTTAAAGTTATTTTCCTGGAGGCACAAGGATGCGCAGGAAGCTTGTAGAAGGATGCACAGGAGGCTTGTAGGATGCCTAGGAAACTTGCGAGATGCGCAGGAGGCTTATAGGATGCGCATGAAAGTTGTAGGATGCGCAGGAGGCTTGCGTGCGCCAGGTGGGAGCGCAGGTAGCGTGTTCCGGGCATTTATTCAGCTTGGTGTTCTGTTCTCGGTGTTCAAGTGTTCAAAAGAGCCACATCAATGGTGTATTTATTGAGGAAAACGTTCTTGTGCACATCTCAAGACATAACGGAAACGTTTCGCCAGCCCGAGGCTTCTTCAGTCCATTGCGGAGAAAGGTGGAAGATGAGGAAAAGGAGTTTGAGGTAACCAGTCCCTCAGATGGACTGAACACACATCTACTCCAGGCATTAGGTCTCACGAAGTCACTTGTGGCGAAGTCGCTTGTTGCACATGTATCTAATTCTTCAGATAAGAAATGGTACGGTGATACCGACATGATGTGATGGATTGGTGGTATGGAAGTAAATTCTTGAGTAGCTTTGGGTAGTGGTGGTTTTGATAAGGACCTGCCTTGTATGGGCCAGTAGGCCTCCTGCAGTTTTCCTCCATTCTTATGTTCTCACGTAGAAAAGACAAGAACGGTTCAAGAACGGTACACGACTGTCTTCTTCCATATCTGTTGAAATGTATCTTGTAATAATGTTGGTAGAATTACCGACAATATGTAAAGTAAAAGGACACAAGTGCAACTAATGTGACATTTTATCGTGGCAACGTTTCGCTCTCCAGGAGCTTTGTCAAGCCGATACAAACAGTATATGGACACAGAGGGTATATAAAGGCTCAGAGTGAGGTGCAATAATAGTGAGGTACCATTTCGATGTTCACTAGTGGTAGTAGTAGTAGTAGTAGTAGTAGTAGTAGTAGTGACAAAAGTTGTAGTAGTAATTGCTCTACCATATTGTATTACTACTACAACTTTTGTCACTACTACTACTACTACTACTACTACTACTACTACTACTACTACTACTACTACTACTACTACTACTACTACTACTACTACTGCCACTAGTGAACATCGAAATGGTACCTCACTATTATTGCACCTCACTCTGAGCCTTTATATACCCTCTGTGTCCATATACTGTTTGTATCGGCTTGACGAAGCTCCTGGAGAGCGAAACGTTGCCACGATAAAATGTCACATTAGTTGCACTTGTGTCCTTTTACTTTACTTAAATGTATCATCACACAGTGTGGTAGTCTATCTGAATCTATATAAACACTGATCTCTGGCCGAAGGAGACTCGAACCTACGAACCTTGGAACAAGGTACGCAGTGCCTTACCATTCTCACCACACTGAACCAATACCTTGGCGTCCAGCTTGCGCTAGACGTTGATCCAAGGCAGCCAGCTTTCAGGGAGAAAGCTTACAGCTTTTCATTTGGTAAGGCACTGCGTACCTTGTTCCAAGGTTCGTAGGTTCGAGTCTCCTTCGGCCAGAGATCAGTGTTTGTGTATATTTCGCCTGCTCTTGCGAATTCCTTGCACTGAATCTATATGTTTGATAGAGATTGGCTATTGCCAACTTAACTAACACTTGAAAATCGAGCAGTCTATCTTGTAGACGAGTGTGTCTGAGGGTAATTCCTCCAGTTAGATTAGGTTAGCTTCGTCAGGAAACAGGACAAGTGTTTAAGTCTCCACACTGTCGCTTGACCTTCAGATAGTTCCTGACTATGGAACTGAACTTCTCCAGGCCGAGGGACTGACAACCTCAAATTCTACGACTTCAAGGGTGATGGACTGATTACATCGTCTTCACATCTCTACTGTTCCTGCCTACTTTCTGTATTCGACTGAAGAAGCCTACTGTGTAGGCGAAACGTTTCGGAATAAAGTTGCCTAACTGTTGCCTATGTGTCTTACCTACCAACCTGTCGGTATTGTATACCATTTTTTATGTTGAGGACAAGTGAATCTCCAGTGTTATCAGTAGTCGTTGGGTGGTGTCCAATGGTGCTGATTACTGCTTTGTCAGGGTTGGCTGTAATTTTCCACTTGTTCTTCCAGTCAGCTATCCTATTCAACTCTTCGTTCACCTTTTAAATGTTTCTCGTGTTTGTGGTTACCGCCATCACCTTCCGGTGGTAGTGGACACCGCCAGTTACTGGTGCGTCTGGGTACTCGGGTTGTGGCGGAATGTTGTTGACATCGATGCTGAAGAGTACAGGACTCAGGCAGGAGCCCTCGGACACTCCAGCTTTACGTTTCTTGACAAAGCTCCTGGAGAGCGAAACGTTGCCACAGTAAATTGTCGCATTAGTTGCACTTGTGCCCTTGTACTTAACATATCTGTTTGTTGAAGATTGAGACACTTATGCAGCATATGGGAATCTTTATTCAGGAAACGTTTCGCCACACAGTGGCTTCATCAGTCCAATACAAAGAGGAAGGCGTAAGGAGAGGAGGAGAATGAGGTAATCAGTCCCTCAACCTGGAGTCGATGTGTTCAGTCCATCAATCTTGTAGAAAGATTGGACTGAACACATCGACTCCAGGTTGAGGGACTGATTACCTCATTCTCCTCCTCTCCTTACGCCTTCCTCTTTGTATTGGACTGATGAAGCCACTGTGTGGCGAAACGTTTCCTGAATAAAGATTCCCATATGCTGCATAAGTGTCTCAATCTTCAACTTGTCGGTTTTTCAAACCATTCGTCACATATCTGTTTGTGATTTGATAAAGCCCACTGCGTGGGTGAAACGTTGTCAGTAAGGGATCATATTAAACTTCATTTGTGTTTATGCTTCTCGTCTTACCAGCGACCAGAATCACCTGAATGGGTTCAACAATACACCTGAAAGACCTTGTTCTGATGGGTGAAATGATTTCGGACACCTTGTTCTGATGGGCGAAATGATTTCGGACACCTTGTTCTGATGGGCGAAATGATTTCGGACCCATGCTTGTTCTAGGAAACGACCAGAGGTTACCACGTCTCGCCTTGCCAGGGTAGAAACGCTCTGGAGATGAGCTACAGGTACGTATACACCTGGAGGCTGTTCCGGGGGTCAGCGCCCCCCGCCCGCGGCCCCAATTCGTGAATAAAACATGTTCGACATTTGGGAATCATCATTGGTGAATTCGGCAATTAAGATAGCCAGGTGTTTGCGTTTGTCGATAGCCAGGTGTTTGCGTATGTCGATAGCCAGGTGTTTGCGTATGTCGATAGCCAGGTGTGTGTGCATGTCATAGCCAGGTGTTTGCGTATGTCGATAGCCAGGTGTTTGCGCATGTCGATAGCCAGGTGTTTGCGCATGTCGATAGCCAGGTGTTTGCGTATGTCGATAGCCAGGTGTTTGCGTGTGTCGATAGCCAGGTGTTTGTGTATGTCGATAGCCAGGTGTTTGCGTATGTCGATAGCCAGGTGTTTGTGTATGTCGATAGCCAGGTGTTTGTGTATGTCGATAGCCAGGTGTTTGTGTATGTCGATAGCCAGGTGTTTGCGTATGTCGATAGCCAGGTGTTTGCGTATGTCGATAGCCAGGTGTTTGTGTATGTCGATAGCCAGGTGTTTGCGCATGTCGATAGCCAGGTGTTTGCGTATGTCGATAGCCAGGTGTTTGCGCATATCGATAGCCAAGTGCTTGCGTATGTCGATAGCCAGGTGTTTGCGTATGTTGATAGCCAGGTGTTTGCGTATGTCGATAGCCAGGTGTTTGCGTATGTCGATAGCCAGGTGTTTGCGCATGTCGATAGCCAGGTGTTTGCGTATGTCGATAGCCAGGTGTTTCCGTATGTCGATAGCCAGGTGTTTGCGCATGTCGATAGCCAGGTGTTTGCGTATGTCGATAGCCAGGTGTTTGCGTATGTCGATAGCCAGGTGTTTGCGTATGTCGATAGCCAGGTGTTTGCGCATGTCGATAGCCAGGTGTTTGCGTATGTCGATAGCCAGGTGTTTCCGTATGTCGATAGCAGGTGTTTCCGTATGTCGATAGCAGGTGTTTGCGCATGTCGATAGCAGGTGTTTGCGTATGTCGATAGCCAGGTGTTTTGCGTATGTCGATAGCCAGGTGTTTGCGTATGTCGATAGCCAGGTGTTTGCGTATGTCGATAGCCAGGTGTTTGCGTATGTCGATAGCCAGGTGTTTGCATATGTTGTATCATATCACTAATATGTTGGCATGGTGGAATGTTGACATTCCTCGGGACCTCTTTACGCATAATTACGCACTTTACGCGATTTAAAAGACCGCAAAACACCCCTCCCTCCCCAAGTTTTTCTGTTAATGTATTGTTTCCGTACGCATAACATATGTAGCGCAGGACCCGCATGTCCTGTGTCAGGTCCAATTTTTTATTTCGGGGGTCGAGTCGCGGCTCCTGACCTGGCCTCTTACAGCTTCACTGACCGACCTCTTCACTACTGTCGTGTCTCGTCTTCAAGCTGTGTATGTAGACCGACTCCAGTATTTCCGAGTCTGATTTATTCCACTTCTCTACCGCCTTGAGGCTGAAAAAGTACTTCCTAACAGCCATGGGACTCGTCTGTAGTTTTAGTTTCCTTCTGTGTCCTCTTGTGATGATTAAGACACATGTGCAACAGTTGGGTATCTTAATTGTCGAAACGTTTCGCCTACGCAGTAGGCGAAGTGAAGTGAAGATGATATAATCAGTCCCTCAACATTGGAAAAACAGTATTTGATGTGGTCAGTCCCTTCATAACGTTCCAGACCATGGGGCTGAACTCTTCTCCAGGCTGAGGGACTGACCACCTCAAGGTTATGCTGCCTCTGTACTTGACTGACGAAGTCTACTGTGTAGCGAAACGTTTCAACAATAAAGATAGCCAACCGTTGCACATGTGAAGACATTTCCCTGGGTGCCTTCGAGAAGGCGCTGGACAGGCACCTAAAGTCAGTACCTGACCCGCCGGGCTGTGGTTCGTCCGTCGGGTTGCTTGTGGCCAGCAGTAACAGCCTGGTTGATCAGGTCCTGATCCACCATGAGGCCTGGTCACAGACCGAGCCGCGGGGGCGTTGACCCCCCGAAACCCTCTCTGAAAGACTTGATGTTTTGGTTGTGATGTCACCTCTTGGGTTCTGTTGACATCTGAATTTTCTCGCTTCTTACGCTCCCGCCCACACATCTGCTATGTGTGTCCGCCCACCCACGCCTCTATCAACTCATGTGTTCCACCCACGCCCTCACCCTCCATCGTCTGGTCATACGATACTACACACACTTGTGGAGGTATAAATTTGGGTTTTGGCAGGTGTGTATCCCCTTCCTTGTGATCGATGGTGGTGGTGATAGTGGCGTTGGTGGTGTTATTATGATGGTGGTGCTGGTGTTGTGTGGTGGTGGTACTGATGGTGGTGTTGTACCATGAATTTGGCAGCAATACATGAGCTGACGAGAGGTATGCCTCGAGGGATACCCCCTTCAGAGGTATCCCTCACAGGAAGGTATCCATCGAGGTATTCCTCACAATATGGAGCTCTTCAGTACAGCCATAAATGAAGCGAAAAGCTTGAATTGAAGCTGTTGTCAACTGAGGCTTGCAACAGCTTGAAGACATCGTTATCGTCTTGAACGAGGCTAACAAGCTTTTATCTGTTATCTCTTAGTGGTTCTGGAGATTATCTTGCCCAGGTCTCGGATCAGGCTTACCTAGGTTGGAAAGTAAATATTACAGAATTAAGAACTGGAAAACCATAGGTAAGTAAGGGGCCGTGTATAGTGAGGTGACAAGTAAATCTTACTAACTTCTGCTTGAAAAGTCTTTAAGATTTTCCAGTCATCTTACGTATTCTTGAGACAGACAGAAAAGATGAGGATTTTCATATGTATACCTTCTGGGTATCGTTATATGAAGACGGTCCATCCAGAGAGAGATACACGAAGGAGGAAGCTGAGGTAATCAGTCCCGCTCTGTTGACTTGAAAGTCACTGATGGGTTTGTGTTTGATGTGGACTTGCCTTGCATGGACCAATAGGCCTGCTGCAATGTTCCTCCATTTTGATGTTCTTTGATACCCAGTGTTGCACACATGTCTAATTCTCTGATCAGCAATCCTGCCAGAGTGCAGAATATGTATCAGGGTTCCATTTTGATGCTGACCCCCATCCAAGGTAGTACCTGCTAGCTGGTTGCTGTCAACCAGCCTGTGACTTATAGATGTTCCTTGCAGGGTAGTACCTCTTGTTGGTTGCTGTCAGCCGGTCTGCGACTGGAGGATCCTCCATGCAGGGTAGTACCTCCTTGTCTGGTTGCTGTCAGCCAGTCTGCGACTGGAGGATCCTCCATGCAGGGTAGTACCTCCTTGTCTGGTTGCTGTCAGCCAGTCTGCGACTGGTGGATACTCCATGCAGGGTAGTACCTCCCTGTCTGGTTGCTGTCAGCCAGTCTGCGACTGGTGGATACTCCATGCAGGGTAGTACCTGCCTGGCTGGTTGCTGTTAATCAGCCTGCGATTGGTGGATCTTCCTAAACGTTATCTGTTAGTGGTTCCGAGTTATCTTACACGCGGGTCAAGGTACACAGTGGAGCTGCTGAAACCGGTGTTCGCCAGGCATTATCCCGCTTTGGTACCATGACATGTGGCATAAGTCTCTAATTGGCACATATGCTGGGTTCTCGGAAGGGACGTGACTGTGGTGGAGGCAGCAGTGACAATAGAGATGCTTGGAATAATGTTGGTCAAATTACCGACAATATTTTAGGTAAAGGTATTTTGAATAACAATAGGGTTTGTCACAGCCGTAACGGCTTGACAAAGCTCCTGGAGAGCGAAACGTTGCCACAAAATGTCATATTAGTTGCACTTGTGTCCTTTTACGTAACATAAAGGTGCTCGTCTCTCTAGAAAACTAGGCTTACGTTCAATGGTTTCACCATCTGCATGGTTTCACGTTGGTTACAGATTTAGGAAAACACTGCATTACATATTCTAAGAAAAGTCTATTATTCAAAGCACTTCGGGCGGAAATGGACAGTGTTCGACTCGACTGCTGATGTGCTGGAAGCAGTGTCGGACGATCCCTTCCTGGAACTCTTTCCTTTACCGGGGAAAAAGGAAAGGTTCTACTGTGGTTAGTCATACGTCTGGAGGTGAGGTGGTGTCATAGACGTCTCGATCGCGTCTTCAATTCGTGAGGGACCTGAGATTGAGGCAGTAGTGACCTCTTAACACGAGCATAACCTCCAATATGTGAGGAATCTGCAGATCCCAGGATATGTGAATTGTTTTGTCTATGATCGTAAATGCTGCTCATACTATAGGCCTTTTTTTTCAAGGTATTATTGTATACTCGAAATTTTAAATTTTGTCTTCAGCGTGGTGGCTTGGGTGCAAGTTATTGGACGACTAGGAATTTATTTTTCATGAAATACAATGACTTCTGATACTAGTCTGAATGGTCCGTCATGAGTTAAACATCCACTAGTGTGCCCCGGCTAGGTTTTACACCACATTTAAAACACCAAGGATTACTACTTAGTGTACCCCTAGGATAAGATATGCAAAGAGTGTCCTAAAGATTTCTGGAGTGTTGTTCTTATGTGTAGAGGTGTCAGGTAGATCTGTCAGCTGACACAGGTTGTGTTTACATGTGTAGGGGTATAAGGCAGAGTTGTTAGTGGTTGTTTATGGTATTTACATGTGCACACGACTCATTTCCTAGACTAGTGCGTGATGAGAGTAAGACACATGTGCAACATCTGGGTATCTTTATTGTAGACGTTTCGCCATCCAGTGGCTTTATCAATACAAATTCTAGGACATAACTTGAAGACAGTAGAACTATGTACAGAAGATGAGGTAATCAGTCCCTCAACCTAGGAGTAGGTGCGAACAGCACCATAGTCGTGGAGAGTGCTGTTCGCACCTACTCCTAGGTTGAGGGACTGATTACCTCATCTTCTGTACATAGTTCTACTGTCTTCAAGTTATGTCCTAGAATTTGTATTGATAAAGCCACTGGATGGCGAAACGTCTACAATAAAGATACCCAGATGTTGCACATGTGTCTTACTCTCATCTTGTCGGTATTATATACCATTTCGTACACAACTAGACTAGTGCGTAACAGGGTTAGGTAATTGGACACAGATGCTACTAATGTGGCATTTTATTGTGGCAACGTTTCGCTCTCCATGAGCTTTGTCAAGCCGTTACGTTGCCACAGTAAAATGTCACAGTAGTTGCATCTGTGTCCATTTACCGAACATTTTCTCGGTAATTCCACCATCATTAGTAAAAGGGTTCAATTGAGATTGGAATGATGAGGATAGAGAGATTTCCCCGTTGATCTTGGGGTAATTGAACGATACAACGATCTTGGTTGTACATGTATGGTATACTATACATACAAGATGAAGAATTAGACACTAGTGCAACATCTGGGTATCCATTGCAGACGTTTGCCATCCAGGGGCTTGATCAGCCTTGGCGAAGTGGCTCAATATCTCATCTTTTGTATATATATTACTACTGTCTTCCGGTTATGTCCTTGAATTTGTATTGATAAAACCATTGGTTGGAAAGTCTACAATAAAGTTCCCCATATGTTACACATGTATCCAATTCTTCAACGATCTTGATTAATAATAAACTAAGCTGGTAGTGGTTGAAGTATGGCGTAGTCTACAAGTAGTACAAGAAATAAATCACTATCGTGGTTGGAACAATTTACCAACAACCACACTAAGGAGAGAAACCTGATGACGTTTCGGTCAGTTGTAGACCATCATCAGGTCTCAATAGGGGTCCGAAACAGACCGAAACATCGTCATGAGCTCCTCTCCTCAGTACGAGTTTGAGGTGAAGTGATAAAAAGACACACCCAATAAAAGGAGACCTTTGTAAGTACGACCTTTCACGTACATGAGGCTTTATTACGTACTCAAGCCTCCTTTCGCTGTACACGTGTGTCTACTGCTAGAGTGGAAGTAGTGAAAGAAGTGGTGAAGGGGGGGTTGAGGGGGGTGACGCGGATGAATTTACGTGGTTAAATCCAGGTTCTCGGGTCTTTGGTAGCGGGTTAGACGTCAGAACTGGTGTAGCCTAATCACGCAGGTGTGGAGAGATCTTTGAAGACTTGTGGGGATTATGTATGCAAACTATGACAGGGTGGAAGAGAGGGTCGTGAATTCTGAAAGGGTGCAGCGTAGCATTCTTAACTGGCTGCAGAAACTTTGGCCTTACCGGTTAACTAGCTTAAGAGGGCCATTGCGGTCAACGCCCTTCCGTATAATTGGACATTTTACGTGGCCAGTGTCTATCTATTGACGTGCAATGTGGCCAGGAGGATGTAGGGAAGAATTTTCCGGTTTTTGTGGTCGTCTAAGTGTGAATGGTTGCAAGGGAAGGTGACATTACCACTGGGAAGAGGCAGTTTGGGTCTCGTTGGGTTTTTGCAAGCGTGTGGTGTTACATTGAGGAGAGCCTTCAAGAATGAGTGTCTGAGCAGTGTGTATGGTTGTGCAGCGCTTTCCTGCCTGGAGATCTGAAGGAGAGTTTGCAGTTATTACTGGTGATAATGTTCGTGGCTGATGTTACTAAGGCCCGTAAGGTGATAAGAACAGAAGAATGGAGAAGTATTGAAGCAGGTCCACTAGCCCCTTCTAGACAGATCTAGCTGGCATGGGCCTGCTAGCCCATACCAAACAGGTCCTTCAGTTAGCCTATTAACCTATGCTAGACAAGTCTCAATAGGCTTACTATCCTATGCTAAGCAGGATCATTCTCAAATCCAAAGCATAACACTCTGCATGATATATTCACTACATGATATATCCACTATGACGCATCTTTTATTTCAGTATGTATGTCCATCAGTATTTCAATAGACATTCCAGGCTGGTTTGAAGCCTGTCAACAACACGATACTCATTAGAGGCTGAAAACTGCATATCTATATCAGAATTCAACAAAGACTTTAGAAGGAAAATTTGGTCTTTCATATACGTATATTATACATACTGAACAATGAGGCGCTTGTGCAACATCCAGGAATCTTTATTGAGGAAACGTTTAACCAACCAGTGGCTCCTTCAGTCCAAAACACAGAAGGGTGAAAGATGAGAATGACGAAGCTACTGGTTGGCGAAACGTTTCCTTAATAAAGATACACAAGTATTGCAGGTGTCTCATTCAACTTGTCGGCTTTTCTAAACTGTTATATATCTTGTTCATTTTATACAGATCGATATTCTTTTAGTGATATAACATATTCGATTTTTTGGGGGGTATCAAACAGAGGAAATGTATAGAAAATAATATAACAGATAGTCTAAAGGGCACAATACCGCGACTGGAACAGGACCCAAACAACCAGCACATAGGAGAGAGTAGCGTACAACGACGTTTCGGTCCGATTTGGACCATTTACAAAGTCACAGTGTGACTTTGCATAATCTAGAGAAGTTACCCTTCCCAAAGACACTGTTTTGTTACGTAAACAAACACTGGAGGTGCAGGTGTCAGTCTTCGGGAAAATTGTGAGGTGTTGACGCCCCGTCATAACTCACTGGTGAATTACTCGAAATTGATGGTGCAAATTTTCTCCGGCCATTGAAATGTAAATCGTGAGTTGTGTGTATATATTCTGAATCCATGTATATATGTGTGTGTATTCTGAATCCACGGATGTATGTGTTTGTGTGTATTCTGAATCCACGGATGTGGGCAGACATTTTTGTTACGAGGGGAGACCAGTGTGTTGCAAGGCTACATCCGCAGTGTGTTGCTGGGCTACAGCCGCAGTGTGTTGCTAGGCTACAAACGCAGTGTTGCTAGGCTACACGGCAGTGTTGCTGGGCTACAGCCGCAGTGTTGCTAGGCTACAAACGCAGTGTTGCTAGGCTACACGGCAGTGTTGCTGGGCTACAGTCGCAGTGTTGCTAGGCTACAAACGCAGTGTTGCTAGGCTACACGGCAGTGTTGCTGGGCTACAGCCGCAGTGTTGCTAGGCTACAAACGCAGTGTTGCTAGGCTACACGGCAGTGTTGCTGGGCTACAGCCGCAGTGTGTTGCTAGGCTACAAACGCAGTGTTGCTAGGCTACACGGCAGTGTTGCTGGGCTACAGTCGCAGTGTGTTGCTAGGCTACAAACGCAGTGTTGCTAGGCTACACGGCAGTGTTGCTGGGCTACAGCCGCAGTGTTGCTAGGCTACAAACGCAGTGTGTTGCTAGGCTACACGGCAGTGTTGCAAGGCTACAGCCGCAGTATGTTGCTAGGCTACAAACGCAGTGTTGCTAGGCTACACGGCAGTGTTGCAAGGCTACAGCCGCAGTATGTTGCTAGGCTACAAACGCAGTGTTGCTAGGCTACACGGCAGTGTTGCTGGGCTACAGCCGCAGTGTTGCTAGGCTACAAACGCAGTGTGTTGCTAGGCTACACGGCAGTGTTGCAAGGCTACACCCACAGTGTGTTGCAAGGCTACATCCGCAGTGTTGCTGGGCTTCAACCGCAGTGTGTTGCTAGGCTACACCCGCAGTGTGCTGCAAGACTACACCCGCAGTGTGGTGTTAGGCCACACCTGCAGTGTTGCAAGGCTACACCCGCAGTGTGCTGCTAGGCTATACCCGCAGTGTGTTGCTAGGTTACACCCCCCGCAGTGTGTTGCTAGGTTACACCCGCAGTGTGTTGCTAGGTTACACCCTCAGTGTGTTGCTAGGCTATACCCGCAGTGTTGCTAGGCTACACCCTCAGTGTGCTGCAAGGCTACACCCGCAGTGTTGCTAGGCTACACCCGCAGTGTATTGCTAGATTACACCCGCAGGGTTGCTAGGTTACACCCGCAGTGTGTTGCTAGGCTACACCCGCAGTGTTGCTAGGCTACACCCGCAGTGTTGCTAGGCTACACTCGCAGTGTTGCTAGGCTACACCCGCAGTGTATTGCTAGATTACACCCGCAGGGTTGCTAGGCTACACCCGCAGTGTTGCTAGGCTACACCCGCAGTGTTGCTAGGTTACAACCGCAAGTGTTGCTGGGCACAGCATCACCATTGGCATTACGTCTCAGTTTTAAATTTGCAGTTATCCACCTCATTTGTTTCTGGCCTTATTGTGTTCTATAAATACTGCATGTAACATTGTCTTTCACATTTGTCTTACGTATTATGAGAACTTTAGGGAAATGTGTTGTAACTAGTGTTCCTTTTGAGTTCCTCATTTTTCCGTATCTGAGAAGTAGGCCTAGTCTAGCATGGTCTAGTAGGCCTAGCCTAGCATGGTCTAGTAGGCCTAGCCTAGCATGGTAGAGTACGAACCTACGTAGAATGGTCCAGCAAGAACCTACGTAGTATGGTCCAGTAAGAACCTACGTAGTATGGTCCAGTAAGAACCTACGTAGCATGGTCCAGTAAGAATCTACGTACATGGTCATGAACCTACCAGATGGTCCAGCAAGAACCTACGTATAGTCCCGTGGTCAGCATAAGAACCTACGTAGTATGGTCCAGTAAGAACCTACGTAGCATGGTCCAGTAAGAACCTACGTAGCATGGTCCAGTAAGAACCTACGTAGTATGGTCCAGTAAGAACCTACGTAGTATGGTCCAGTAAGAACCTACGTAGTATGGTCTAGTAAGAACCTACGTAGCATGGTCCAGTAAGAACCAACCTAGCATGGTCCAGTAAGAACCTACCTAGCATGGTCCAGTAAGAACTTACGTGTAGCATGGTCCAGTAAGAACCTACGTAGCATGGTCCAGTAAGAACCTACCTAGCATGGTCCAGTAAGAACCTACGTAGCCTGGTCCAGTAAGAATCTCTAACATTTCTGAGACTTATCTAAGCCTCTCACCTAAGATTAATCTTTCTTGACTCGTTATTTGTGAAGCACAGACGTTTCGCTCGGTGTAGAGCTTTATCCTGTTTGTTAAGAGTTTATAATTTAGGCCTAGTGGGTAGATTGGAAGATAGGCTGAGTGTGGGTAGTGTGATGGATTAATGATGGAGGTGGTGAGGGAAGGTGTGTGCAGTTGCTAACACCACCACCAGAGGTCAGCAGTTAACAGGTAACATGCTGATGGTCACCTCGTCTTCCTCTTGTCCCTCATTTCCTTCATCTCTTCTCCCTCCCGCGTCTCCCTCTCTTCCTTCACCTCTTCTCCCTCCTCACTTCCTCTTCTCCCACTTCACTTCCGCTTCTCTCTCTCTCTTCCTTCACCTCTTCCCCCACTTCACTTCCTCTTCTCCCTCTCTTCCTTCACCTCTTCCCCCACTTCACTTCCTCTTCTCCCTCTCTTCCCTCACCTCTTCTCCCTCTCTTCCTTCACCTCTTCTCCCACTTCACTTCCGCTTCTCTCTTCCTTCACCTCTTCCCCACTTCACTTCCTCTTCTCCCTCTCTTCCTTCACCTCTTCTCCCTCCTCCCGCGTCTCCCTCTCTTCCTTCACCTCTTCTCCCTCCTCACTTCCGCTTCTCCCTTTTCCTTCACTTCCTCTCCCCCTTCTTCCTCTTCCTCCTCTCCTGTTATTATAATCATGGGGAGCGCTAAACCCGTACGATTATACAGCGCCTGTGGAGGGGGGCATGGAAGGTATTTAGGCTCATTTCAGGGAACTGGAGCACAGATCCAGTTCCCTAGATCAAGAGCCCCTCACCCCTTGAGGGGTCCTGACTAACAATTTTCAACTAACTCACAAAGTCACAATACCTGGAGCAAGTCACGGATAAGCCAAGAGTACTACTACTACTACTACTACTACTACTACTACTACTACTACTACTACTACTACTAATACTAATACTAATACTAATACTACTACTACTACAGCCAGAGTAGGAACATTGAACGTGTTCCTTTACACTGGTTGTCTATGTTCACTCATCAGTAAAATGTCATTGATGTCAGCTATGGTCTGTATACCTTGTACATGTACTTGTAGTAATAAAGATATTATTTTTATTTAAAGGATTGAAAAAATGTTCTGTGAAACTCCACGGACGAAACACACCAGATAATAATTGAAAGTTCTGGAGTCTACCTGGAGGGTATTCCCGGTGGCCTGGTGGCTAAAGCTCCCGCTTCACACACGGAGGGCCCGGGTTCGATTCCCGGCGGGTGGAAACATTTCGACACGTTTCCTTACACCTATTGTCCTGTTCACCTAGCAGCAAATAGGTACCTGGGTGTTAGTCGACTGGTGTGGGTCGCATCCTGGGGGACAAGATTAAGGACCCCAATGGAAATAAGTTAGACAGTCCTCGATGACGCACTGACTTTCTTGGGTTATCCTGGGTGGCTAACCCCCCGGGGTTAAAAATCCGAACGAAATCTTATCTTATCTCTTATCAACGCCCCCGTGGCTCGGTTCACGACCAAGCCTCCTGGTAGATCAGGGCCTGATCAATCAGGCTGTTACTGCTGGCCGCAAGTGTTTATTGTCTGACCATCATGGTTGCCATGCTAGAAATCCATGCTCTTTGTGGGGGTGCAAATAGCTGGAGAACAGTGGTGATGGAGGTTGCTAGAGGATCAGTTACCTGGAGAGAGTTCCGGGGGTCAACGCCCCCGCGGCCCGCTCTGTGACCAGGCCTCATTGCATACCTTAAATATCCTTGGTAGTACAGACACGAACGTTATTCCAGTGTAAAGAATCACTGATATAGCCTCACTCTACGAATATATCAATGAAGCAGTCGCAAAAACAGGTACACAGGAGCGGTGACATGGCTCCTGCATTATTATAAATCCGTAGGAATTATACAGCGGCTCAAATTAGGGAACTGGAACACAGATCCAGTTCCCTAGATGAAGAGCCCTCTCATCAGCGTGAAGGAACCTCCCTTCAAGGGTCGATTTCTGCAACCATATATAGTTGAGATAGGTGAGTATACACAGGCGATAGCACTGACGTCCCATATTATCAAATCTTCCTGTGTTTAAACAAGATTGTAGGCGTGTGAGCAGGTAGCTGCTGCCTCTCACACTTGCTGGACCGATTACAAGATGCTATTGTATGATCTGAAAGAAAATGTAGTGTATACAGACTGCCCGAGTCTTGGATGAGTGTAACCAGGTTACACAATACACAAATAACCCGCACATAAAAGAGAGAAGCTTACCAGGTTGTGTAGGTATAACGACACCATATAAGTAAAAATCACTAGTTTGGACATTCAAATATAGATCATATAATATGATAAATCTTTGCAAAAAGGTAAGATTATCAGATAAAAATTGGTGTGCGATACTGACAGGTTGAAAAAAAAGAGAAAATAGCAACACTAGGATATTGAAAAAATCGGGCCTGGGAAATATTATCTGCTCATAAAGGTTTAAATACTATTTCATCGACACCATGCCCAGCCCTTCTAGGGTTGGGTAGGTGCCTGAGCCCGAGCTTTCAGCTCACAAGACTGTCATTCCCATTAGTCCTCTTGGGGCGGGGATGGCAGACCAGAGAGGCCTAGCTTGTGGCTAGGCCTGGGGACAGTTGGTCCCAAAGATGAGGAGGTGCTTGTGCCTCCTCCCATGGGAGACTTAGGTCTCAGACACTCCCTAAAGAGGGAGCCAAGGCCGGGCCACCACTTGGAAAAGGCCCTGGCCGGGAGAATACCGGCGAATCTTTAATAATAAATACTGTTTGTGGGTATTTCACTTACAAAAATGACCGAGGCGTAATAGTACAAAAAATGCTTACAAAAGGGATAAACTCGAAAAGTGGGTAGATGAATGTTCAGCTTTTGAACCTCTGAATACAAGAGGGATTAGTAAGGAAAGTCAAATGAGAGGTCGCCTCAGTGAAAAGCTCTGTTCCACAAGGCACGAGACACACCCCTTGTTCTCTTCCTTATTCTCATATCAAACACAGCACAAATCCTAGCACTGTATCAGACGTGATAAATGGTTTTAAAAACCGACAAGTTGAAGACTGAGACACTTATGCAACATATATTGTATAAGTGTCTTAATCTTCAATTGTATCAGACACGTGCACAATTCCTAGCACTGTATCATCGTTTACAGGCGATACTAGAATTTGTATGATTGTGGCATCTACTTAGGAAACAGTGAATCTCAAGCTGACACAAACTGTCTTCCAGTGGGCTAGAGGGAGAACTGCTTGTTTTTCAATCACCTAAATTACAAGACATGCTTGAAGTCACGTGAACTGCGCTCCTTGGGATGCAGGTGAAAATTGGGTTGGGCAGATATTCTTTTAGTGGGATGGATTGTGAAGGACCTGTTTAGTATGGGCCAGCAGGCCTGCTGCAGTGTTCCTCCTTTCTTATGTTCTTATATCAGTCATAACACCTGGAAACAGGGGGAGGGTTTGGTCCAAAGTTCTGCACACAGCAGTCACTCCCTTACGAGAGTAAGATGCTCGTAAAACGGTGAAATAAACCTCAGATACGGACCGAAACGTCGTCGTAAGCTTCTCTCTTTTATGTGCGGGTTATTTGTGTATCGTTCCAGTCACGATATTGTGCCTTTTTTGTTATTTATAAACCTCCGATGAAAAGCAGGTTTGTCCTATGTACAGTAAGAGATAACCCAGCAGGTGTAGAGGCCAAGAATTTTCAACACCCTTTGTACGTAAGACGATTATCAACAGACCTTTAGCTGTTTTATACAGCTAAAACGCTGACGTAACAGTATCCCCTGCTGACCTCCCTGCCAAATGATATCGTGGAGCAGAGTAGCTGCACCACAGTAGTCTCAGCAGCTTACCTTGCCAAATTGGCAGGTATGTATTCCGTGCCAGGCGCTGTGTAGCTGTGCTCAATATTTTAGCGAGTCTGGGTAGACTGAGTGAGCAGGGAGACCAGTACATTAAAGACGCACATGGTCTTCCTTGTACCACCACTGGTGATAACGTCTGAGGTTCTCCTGGTGTACCACCACTGGTGATAACGTCTGAGGTTCTCCCGGTGTACCAAAACTGGTGATGTCTGAGGTTCTCCCGGTGTACCACCACTGGTGATAACGTCTGAGGTTCTCCCGGTGTACCACCACTGGTGATAACGTCTGAGGTTCTCCCGGTGTACCACCACTGGTGATAACGTCTGAGGTTCTCCCGGTGTACCACCACTGGTGATATCGTCTGAGGTTCTCCCGGTGTACCACCACTGGTGATAACGTCTGAGGTTCTCCTGGTGTACCACCACTGGTGATAACGTCTGAGGTTCTCCCGGTGTACCACCACTGGTGATAACGTCTGAGGTTCTCCCGGTGTACCACCACTGGTGATAACGTCTGAGATTCTCCCGGTGTACCACCACTGGTGATAACATCTGAGGTTCTCCTTGTGTAACTTGTCATGCAGAAGTGTGACAGTACACTGTGGGTGTTCCCACAATGTAACTGTCATATAAAATAACCCCTCCCTCTCTTCCTTCCTTCCTTCACTGAATAATAACAATGCGTGAGACTGCACCATTATCATTACAAGGTTGTCAGTATTTGTGTACTGCTCTCTCTCTCTCTCTCTCTCTCTCTCTCTCTCCTCCTCTCATCTCTCTCCTCTCTCTCTCCTCTCTCTCTTCTCTCTCTCTACTCTCTCCCTCTCTCTCCCCTCTCTCTCTCTCTCCTCCTCTCTCTCTCCCCTTCTCCTCATCTCCCTCTCCCTCTCCCTCTCCCTCTCCCTCTCCCTCTCTCTCTCTCTCTCTCCCTCTCCACTTCTTCTCTCTCTCTCGTCTCTCATCTCTCTCTCTTTTACACAGGTTTGACAAGGTTAAGGATCTCTAGCTTTATTGACAAGCTATTTACGGGTTTAAAGGGATTCCAAACTTTAATTGGCAAGCTAAGAGCTGTTACCTACATCACTCATTTGAAAGCATTTTTATTGTTATAGAGACATAACAAGTAGGGAACAGGATGAAGTTGGAGCCATCTGTGGGCCAGCATTTTCATTTGATCAACTGACTTTATCTCGTTGACATCATTAGCTGTACGAATGTGTTCCATACTCGAGTCATCCTGGGTATATATGATCTCAGATGGAGTGATGTTCTGGAGAAGGGTACAGCCAGAGTGAAGTTGCTGTTTTCTGCCCGTCTTGTGGCATAAAAGCTTGTTTCACGCTGTCCTCGAAGTCTCAGTCTCTCTCTCTCTCTCTCTCTCTCTCTCTCTCTCTCTCTCTCTCTCTCTCTCTCTCTCTCTCTCTCTCTCTCTCTCTCTCTCTCTCTCTCTCTCTCTCTCTCTCTCTTATGGGTCATTCAGCACCAGAGAAAGGGGAGATAAATAGATTTGATCTAAGGAAGAGGAGGAAGAGGAGGAACAGCTCATAATCATTGAATCAAGAGCTGTTCACCATCATGGTACCTTCCTTCAATAGATGTTCACTAGTTTTTGGAAACGGTGAGCTTGTAATAAAAGACCAGGATATTGTGAACTATTATTATGTGAGCAAATCACCTCTAGGAGGCTTACAGGGCATTACCTGAATTATTACCTGCAAGTAATTTGGGTTAGGTAAGTGAAACTTAAATCACAGTAGGTCACTGAACTGTAACTCCCTCGATGCTCACTCCCTACCACTCACAAAAAAAGCTAGACCAGATATTAAATTAATAATTGCAATATTAAACATTAATACCAATAAGGGTAAATTATAAAATAATGTGGACTGTATATTATTAGGCTTGCCTGGTACACAAAAGAAATTGGTATTAACACTTACCATTCAATTACTGGAAGACAATGCTGATGGAACACACTAACATTACCCTACCAGCTAGGATTTATGATATGCAAAAACTTCTGTACATCATAAGTAAGCATCACTTAGCTAAGGCGTGTTGTTGGGAAGGATTCATTGAAGTCCTCTATTTTTTTCTGTCCTGGTTGCCAAATTGCAAGGGCTTTCCACACTATTTATCCCAATTCTTCAGCAGGAACATGTCAGCAATTTGTAAATTACAGATTGAGGCTGATTTAGGGTGTCCCGTAGCTTGATTGCTAGCACATTCAGCTCACACACTGAGGTCTGGAGTTTGAATCTCTGGTACGGCTGGAAAACATTAGGGACGTGTTTCCATAAGACACCTGCTGTCCCTGTTCACCCATTAGTAATAATGGGTACCTGGGTGTTAGTCGACTGGTGTGGGTCGTATCCTGGGACAAAACTGACCTAATTTGCCCGAAATGCTCAACATAACAAGCGGCTTTCTATATAGTAGTACATATATGTATGTCAATTGATGTCAGCTATGGTCTGTATACCATGTACATGTACTTGTAGTAAATATATTATTTTTTATTAATTGACCTTTGAGAATGCCTGATTACATTCCACAATTCAGTCCAATGTTCACACATTAAATTCAGTATGACGCCTTCACCCCCTGGCGTCACTCCGCAGCTGTTCTACACCCCCCACTTGAAATTTCTTGAAAGGCTCTAATCAGCATCATATTTTATTACACAATTACATTATTCATTTATATATTCTACATTTAAGAAATTGTGTAAAAAAATTCCACACAGGAAGCCTGGTGTGGGACCTCACCGTGAGGGATATACAGCATACTTATACAGTGGACCCTCCGTTTTCGTTGATCTCCGTTATTGCTGATTTCGGTTTTGCCCGGCTTTTTTCGTTGGTTTTTGGGTTGTTTTTGTCGACTACCTCCGTTTTCGTCGATCATACAGAGCCTGTCCAGTGCCCAGCGTGTAGACAAAGCCGCCTCCCACACGCATTCTCAGCCAGTGTAGTGTTGTTTCTTGATAAGTGAACATATCTTGCCAGTTTGCCACTTGTTTATTGTGTGTGACTGCTAAATAAGCGACCATGGCCCCAAAGAAAGCTCCTAGTGCCAGTGCTTTGGTAAAGAAAGTGAGGAACACCATAGAACTGAAAAAAGAAATTCTAAGAAAATGTGATAGTGGCATACATATTGCTGAACTCAGCAGGATGTACGGGAAGTCACCATCAAATCATCTCCAATGTGGCAAAGAGAAAAGAAATCATGGAAGCCGATGTTGCGAAAGGGGTGAATGCGATAACCAAACAGAGATCCCAGACAATTAAAGAAGTGGAGAAATTGTTGTTGGTGTGGATCAGAGAGAAAGAGCAGGGGATAGTGTTGTGCAGTCTATAATTTGTGAAAAGGCAAGGCAGTTGCATGACGCTCTCATAAAGAAACTGCCTAAAACAAGTGCTGATGTAGGTGAATTTAAGGCCAGCAAAGGCTGGTTCGAAAAATTCAAGAAGCGAAGTGGCACACACAGTGTTGTGTGAGGGTGCCAGTTCAAACAAACAAGCAGCTAAAAAATTTGTGCGGGAATGCAAATGTTATGTAGAGGCTGAAAAATTCCAACCCCAACAAGTGTTCAGTTGTGATGAAACAGGCCTGCTTTGGAAAAAGCCAAAGAGGACCTGCATTATGCAGGAGGAAAAGGCAGTCCCAGGACACAAGCCTATGAAAGACAGGCTAACTCTCTTGTGTGGTAATGCTAGTGGGGATTTCAAAGTGAAGCCTTTACTGGTGTATCACTCTGAAAATCCCAGTGTTCAAGAAAAACAGTGTTGTCAAGAATAAATTGTATGTGATGTGGAAGGCTAACAGTAGGGCATGGGTCACTAGGGAAATTTTCCTGAAAAGGTTCAACAAAGTGTTTGGCCTGAAAAAACCATACCCCCGGCCGGGATTGAACCCGCGGTCATAGAGTCTCAAAACTCCAGCCCGTGTCATTACGATTTCTTGAGTCATGTTTGGCCTGAGTGTGAAAAAATACCTCCTGGATAATAAATTGCCACTCCAGTGGCTCCTGTTAATGGACAATGCTCCTGCTCATCCTCCAGACTTGGAAGACCAGTTGTCTTAAGGAATTCAGTTTTGTAACAGTGAAGTTCTTGCCTCCTAATACCACTCCTCTCATCCAGCCTATGGACCAGCAGATCATTGCAAACTTCAAAAAACCGTACACCAAAGCAATGTTTCAGAGGTGCTTTGACATAACCTCGGACTCTGAATTGACCCTCAGAGAGTTCTGGAAGAATCACTTCAGTATGTTCCATTGCATAGGCCTTATGGATAAGGCTTGGCAGGGAGTGACTTCCAGGATGATGAATTCTGCTTGGGGAAAATTGTGGCCAGATTGTGTCCGAAGGAAGGATTTTGAAGGGTTTGAGGCTGACCTTGTTGACCCTACACCTGTTGTGCAATCAATTGTGGCATTGGGGAATTCCATGGGGTTGGATGTGAGTGGCCAGGATGTGGAAGAGTGGGTGGAGGACCACAATGGAGAGCTAACTACTGATGAGCAGCAAGAGCTTCATCTGCAACAGTAACAGACCACAGCTGAGGAAGAGGAAGAGAAATGGAAGAAGGTGCCTTCTTCAAAGATTAAGGAGATTTGTGCAATGTGGACTAAAGTGCATTCATTTGTGGAGGAACATCACCCTGAGAAAACTGTTGCAATCCATGCTGGTGACTTTTACAATGACAATGCCATGTCCCATTGTAGGCAGATCTTGAAAAGATGCCAGAAACAGCATTTTGGACAAATATTTTGTGCGACAGGGGTCCATTGACTCTCAAGCTGGTCCTAGTGGCATTAAAAAACAAAGGAGGGAGATGACCCCAGATAAGGACTTGGTAGTACCTAGAGTCCTTATGGAGGGGGATTCCCCTTCCAAAGAATACCCTCTCTTCCCTCTCCCCTCCTCTCTGTCTTCCTTACAGCAACAACAGCCTTCAATAAAGGTAAGTGTCATGTGTAATGTTCATTCTTTTGTGCATGTAACTATCTTTAAGGTAAAAAAATTTTTTTTGCTGATACTTCTAGGTGTCTGGAATGGATTAATTCCATTTACATTATTTCTTATGGGAAAAATGGTTTCGGTTTTGGCCGATGGCTCTGGAATGGATTAAACACGAAAACCGAGGGTCCACTGTATGTGTATACTGGGAGGTGTATATCTCTGTATATACATTGAGTTTACTTTAATCCCTAATCTTGACTGGTGGTGAGCAGGTTACATGAAATCTTAATGACTCTTGTGTAGCCGTTAGACATTAAATCCCATTAACCATTATGGTTTATTTACACATTGTTGACATGTTCTCCTAATAATTTTATTTAGCTTGTCAGGTTCTGAATGAGACAGAGAAGTCAAAGGTCCACCAACATGTGTCTGATATCAAACACTGCTTGTTTTCTTATTTTTACAAAGAATTGTGTTGTTTTGACAGATTCAGAGTGAGACAAAGTCAGAGGTCCACCAATTTGTGTTTGATGTCAAATACTGCTTGTTCTCTTGTCTTTAGCAAGAATTGTTTTGCTTGACAGGTTCTTAGTGAGATGAAGTCAAGAGGTGCACTGACATGTGTTTGATGTCCAACACCTCTTGTTTCATCATTTTACTAAAAATTCTGTTTTGCTCAACTGGTTCTGAGAGAGAGACAGCGAGGTCTAAGGTCAAGAATTCTGTTTTGCTCGACAGGTTTTGAGAGAGACGGAGAAGTCAGAGAGGTTCTGAGTGAGATAAAGCAATCTGAGGTCCACTGACAGGTGTTTGATGTCATACACTGCTTGTCCCCATCTTTTATCAAGAATTCTGTTTTGCTCGACAGGTTCTGAGTGAGACGGAAAAGTCCGAGGTGCACCGACATGTGCTGGAGATGATGAAGTCAGTGTCAGTAACAGAAGCCAACTCTGGTGTGCTCAACCTGAAGACCACCAGGTACACCAACTCTCACTCACCCACCACCGACACCCCAACAGCCACCGCCCGAGAGGTTCATCCCTTCCGGGAATACATGGACAACCCAGCCCCTGACACCTCAGTGTCCGACAGTGAGGAGATAATGGCTTATGCCAACATGAAGGTTGGTCACTCTGATTATTATAATCATAGCTAAGCACAAACTCCACAAGGGTTGTACAGAATGCTGAGATGTTTTCAGTCTTCCACATACACATAAACCCACCCAGTTCATAATTGATGACTTGAGATTAGTATATAAATAAATGCATGAGCATGATTTGGTTCCCCATTCGTTTTTGTATAACAAAGCACGCCTAAACTCATTCACTCTCTCTACAAGGCTAGGTTAAGGGTTCCTAACTTTACAGTGGACCCCCGGTTAACGATATTTTTTCACTCCAGAAGTATGTTCAGGTGCCAGTACTGACCGAATTTGTTCCCATAAGGAATATTGTGAAGTAGATTAGTCCATTTCAGACCCCCAAACATACACGTACAAACGCACTTACATAAATACACTTACATAATTGGTCGCATTCGGAGGTAATCGTTATGCGGGGGTCCACTGTATTAACAAACTAAGCTCTTTCCTACATTACCTCATTTTAAAGCCTTTTCATTATTATGAGACATACAAATATTGAATAGGATGAAGTTGGAGCCATGTGTGGCAACAATTTAACTATTGTGTATGTGTCAACTATTTTCCCCAGTTGTTACAAATTATTATTATAATCATGGGGAAGTGCTAAACCTGTAGGATTATAGAGTGCCTGTGTAGGGGATGAATGGAAGGTATTCAGGCTTAATTCAGGGAACTGGAGCACAGATGTATAATAACATGATTAATACATTTTAATGTTACAGTAGAATTGCATTTCTTTTCTGCAGTTTAAATAATATTCTTAATCACCAAAGAATGTCTATTAGTTTTCTCAAGGCTACTTAAAATGTTGATAGTTTGTCCTGTTTCCTGACTTATCTAACGTAACATAATGTAACGTAACGTAACCTAATCTAACCTAACATAGCCTAAGCTCACCTAACCTAGCCTAACCTCACCTTACCTAACCTATGCTGATAGTAACTAGGCTGGATATATTACAGGTGCACCTTGAAGACGACGACATCCTGGGGTGGTGGTCAGGGACCTCAGCTTCAGGTCTGTCCACCTTGAGACTGCTAGCCAGGAAGATCCTTGCTGTTCCTGCCACCTGCGCCTATGCTCATGACCTCTGTGTTCACGCTCGCCAGGCTCGCCAGCAGATGGGTCTCCAAGACGAGTTCCACCTCAATAACGTTCTCCATATGAAGTACAACATGAACTAGAATGCAAAAACTAGATTTTTGCCTAGACGATTTTTCAAACATGGTTGCCAAAAAATAGTGTCATTATTATTTTTTTAATTCGTGATAAATCGTAACCTAATAAGCATAAAAATTACATTTTATGCTCAAGTAATTGAGTATACAATCTCCTGAATATAAGTCACCAGAGGAGCTATTATGTATTATTCAGAATATTTGCCATACACACATGTTTCGGGTAGTGCACTCAAGATATTTTCTACCAGCTAATGTGGCAGTATATGAGTGATATATGTAAACAAGGCTGTAAAAACAATATATATATATATATATACATATATATATATATATATATATATATATATATATATATAATATATATATATATATATATATATATATATATATATATATATATATATATATATATATTATATATATATATGACCAGCTCCCTACTCGAACAAAGCTCAGCACTCAACCAAACAAATACGACCTGCCAGAACTTCACTGTAAACTGTTTCGTGTTTCTTCGCATTTTTTGGTGTTTTTTTATATTATTTGTATAAATAAGTCACCATGGAGCCTATGACGATTAGTGATAACAGCCACCCAAACAGAAAATTGGTTGGGAAGAACTTGTTCGATATACAGTGGACCCCCGCATAACGATTACCTCCGAATGCGACCAATTATGTAAGTGTATTTATGTAAGTGCGTTTGTACGTGTATGTTTGGGGGTCTGAAATGGACTAATCTACTTCACAATATTCCTTATGGGAATAAATTCGGTCAGTACTGGCACCTGAACATACTTATGGAGTGAAAAAATATCGTTAACCGGGGGTCCACTGTATATATATATATATATATATATATATATATATATATATATATATATTATGCAGAAAATTCGGAGTGTGGAAATTAGGAGAAGGTGTGGAGTTAATAAAAGCATTAGTCAGAGGGCAGAAGAGGGTTGTTGAGGTGGTTTGGTCATTTAGAGAGAATGGATCAAAGTAGAATGACATGGAAAGCATATAAATCTATAGGGGAAGGAAAGAGGGGTAGGGGTCGTCCTCGAAAGTGTTGGAAAGAGGGGGTAAAGGAGGTTTTGTGGGTGAGGGGCTTGGACTTCCAGCAAGCGTGCGTGAGCGTGTTAGATAGGAGTGAATGGAGACGAATGATACTTGGGACCTGACGATCTGTTGGAGTGTGAGCAGGGTAATATTTAGTGAAGGGATTCAGGGAAACCGGTTATTTTCATATAGTCGGACTTGAGTCCTGGAAATGGGAAGTACAATGCCTGCACTTTAAAGGAGGGGTTTGGGATATTGGCAGTTTGGAGGGATATGTTGTGTATCTTTATACGTATATGCTTCTAAACTGTTGTATTCTGAGCACCTCTGCAAAAGCAGTGATAATGTGTGAGTGTGGTGAAAGTGTTGAATGATGATGAAAGTATTTTCTTTTTTGGGGATTTTCTTTCTTTTTTTGGGTCACCCTGCCTCGGTGGGAGACGGCCGACTTGTTGAAAAAAAAAAAAAAAATATATATATATATATATATAATATATATACACCTACCATCCGACTTACGACTGAGTTCGGTTCCGAGAAACCAGTCGTAAGTCGAAATGGTCGTAAGTCGAACTTTACTAATGAATATCATCAAAACATTTTTGTAATGACTTTATTTTATTGTTTTATTTTGGTATTTCATGTTTTACTTTACTTTTTATGCTGTTAGTACTGTATTTTATACTGTAAGGTTTAGGATAAACACTGTGTACAACACAAATAGTTGTTTATTTCCCAGAAATTTGGCATAAAAAACACGGTCATAAGTCAAGTGGTCGTAAGTCGGATGGTAGGTGTATATACTATATATGTATATACACCTATCATCTGACTTATGACCTGCTCGACTTACGACCACTCGACTTACGACCGTGTTTTTTATGCCAAATTTCTGGGAAATAAACAACTATTTGTGTTGTACACAGTGTTTATCCTAAACTTTACAGTATAAAATACAGTACTAACAACATAAAAAGTAAAGTAAAACATGAAATACCAAAATAAAACAATAAAATAAAGTTATTACAAAAATGTTTTGTTGATATTCAGTAGTAAAGTTCGACTTACGACCATTCGACTTACGACCGGTTTCTTGGAACCGAACTCGGTCGTAAGTCGGATGGTAGGTGTATATATACACTATACAGCGGTACCTCGGTATATGACCTTCATGCATTCCAGAAGGCTGTTTGAGTGCCTCTCTGTTTGAGTATTGAACAAGTTCTTCCCAACCAATTTTCTGTTTGGTTGGCTGTTATCACTAATCGTCGTAGGCCCCATGGTGACTTATTCATACAATTAATACAAAAAAAAAATGAGAAGAAACACGAAATAGTTTACAATGAAGTTCTGGCAGGTTGTATTTGTGTGGTTGAGTGCTGAGCTTTGTTTGAATAGGGAGCTGGTCATGTACTGAGGCTCCACTGTATATATATATTGGACACACACATATACATGCTGCTTAACTTTTTTTTTTTTTGCTCTCCTACCACACCATAATTTTTCTTTTATAATTTTTAAATTATTTATATTATCTATAATTTGCAGAACTTGACTTTGAAAACAGGAGCGAGCATCGCTATTTGACATTGGAGTCAAAGTTTTTGACACTGAAATCAAGGTCTTTGGCATTGAAGTCAAGATCTTTGACACTCAAGTCAAGGTTTTTGATATAAAAATCAAGATTTTTGATATTGAAGTCAAAGTTTTTTGACATGAAAGTCAATTTTTTGACACAATTCAAAATTCTTGACATGTAAGTTTTTGACATTGCTCAGATGCAATAATAATTTATTTGGGTAGCTTTTTTCAATTAGGTTGTGATTTGGTTGCTGAAATGGATCTATTTGGATGTGGTTTTGACTTGACCTCCTTCACCAGACCCATAACTTTTTTTTTTTTTTTAATATTTTTCGCATATTTGATCTTGGTTAATGGTGGATCTCTTGTGGTGCTCGTTTTTCTTTTTTATTTTGCATAGATAACCATAGATCAGCTCAAAGATAAGAAGGCATTTGCATTAAAAGATTTTTTTTTCTGGCCAATGAGGCCTGAAGCTCAATTGTACCGATGCCATTTTAAATCTGCTGGTTAGTGTACAACACTGTACAGCCGTTTAAAGCAGCTGGTCAGTGTACAACATTGTACAGCCATTTAAAGCAGCTGGTCAGTATACAGCACTGTACAGCCATTTCATAGTCATTAATATTCTTACCTTAATGACACATTTTTCTCGTAATAGTGGTGTGTTGTTCTGGCTCTTCATATATACATTGGGACTTTCACTTCTCATTTCTGAGCTAAACACGTGCATGTGATCACTGTCAGGTAGTCATTTTCATTACAAGATGATCGTGGTTTCATTTTCACCTATAGGACTAAAAATGTCAGCTCATCTCCCTTGAGATCAGCGGAAGGAGAGACTGAAATGTAGATACAGTACATAAATGGTTTGGAGAACCGACAAGTTGATAAATTAGATGTGTAGAACACTTGGGTATCTTTATTGAGGAAATGTTTCGCCACACAGTGGTTTCATTAGTCCAATACAAAGAAAATGGTGAAGATTAGAAGGAGTTTGAGGTAACCAGTTCCTCAGGTTGATGGACTGATTACATCGACTCCAGGCTGAGGGACTAATTACCTCAAGCTCCTTCTGATCTTCACCATTCTTCATTGTATTGGACTGATGAAGTCAGTGTGTGGCAAAATGTTTCTTCAATAAAGATACCCAAGTGTTGCACATGTGTCTAATTTATCAGAGATTGAGAACTTAGTTGGAGGCAAGACTTGTCTAATATTGTTGTTGAAGGGGCAACTATTGTGCATGTTATTGAAATAAATGAAGGAGCAGTGGCAGTGTCAAGGAAAAGCTTGGAAGTTCTCCCCAAAATTCCCAAAACCTCTCAAAATAAAAATACGTAGTAATGCAGGTACAACATCAATTTTCCCGGACACTGATGGTCCAGAAACCCTTATACAGTGGACCCCCGCATAACGATCACCTCCGAATGCGACCAATTATGTAAGTGTATTTATGTAAGTGCGTTTGTACGTGTATGTTTGGGGGTCTGAAATGGACTAATCTAATTCACAATATTCCTTATGGGAACAAATTCGGTCAGTACTGGCACCTGAACATACTTCTGGAGTGAAAAAATATCGTTAACCGGGGGTCCACTGTAATCCATACAGATTTATGAGCAGGACCTTAAAATTCCTGCAGCAATGTATTTACCACCCAACTGTACATCACTTTTGCAACCCCAAGACCTAGGAATACTGCGCTCTCTAAAGGCAGAAAACTAAGTAATCCGGAAAAGCTTTGGAACCAAAGGGTCTGGAAAATCGATGTTGTACCTGTAATAACACTGCTTCAAAACACATTTCCTGGCCCCTCCTTGCAGCTGGATAGTCACCGTAAAGCCTCATCCTCCCAGTAGAGAAGTCATGGTGCTGCAGTGGTGAAATAGAGACTGATAACTTAGTGGAAGGAGAGACTAGTTAATGTCTTAGTGGAAGGAGAGAATATTTAATATCTTAGTAGAAGGAGAGACTATTTAATATCTTAGTGGAAGGAGAGACTATTTAATATCTTATTGAAAGGAGAGATTATTTAATATCTTAGTGGAAGGAGAGACTTTTTAATATCTTAGTGGAAGGAGAGACTAATATCTAAGTGGAAGGAGAGACTAGTACCTAAGTCTGGGGGAACCTTTTAAGGTTGAGATAGAATGAAGGAGAGACTATTTAATTGAAGGAGAGACTAATACCTAAGTATGGGAGATCTTTTAAAGTTGAGATAGAATGAGAGACTGTTGAATATCTTAGTTGAAGGAGAGACTATTTAAAATCTTAGTTGACGAAGAGACTAATTGGTAAGTCAAGAACGTCTTCATACATGGAGACTTTCAAGGAACAATGCCTCAGATTAATCTTAAACAAAGTATATTATTCTTATAACTATAAAAATATTGTCTGTGTTATCCTATTTTAAAATGTTCTGACCTAAAGCAACGAGGTCTTCTGAGTATTGAATATAATGCAAACAATATTAAGGCCTTATGAAAGTGCAAAATATGCAGCTAAATGTGTCACTTAGACTTTTGTGTTGAATATTTCAAGATTTTGAGTTAGTTGTAAGCTGTCGTTTCTTGTTACCGAGTAGCATAATGGACAGAAATCTTCAGTTTTTTTGGAGAAGATGTGATTTGTTTGACATGGATTTTGTTTGAAGATAATTGAGTATTCTGTGATTCAGTATATTTTCAAAGTCTGTGACTACACATTTCGTCACGGAGGCAATTTTTTTTTTTTGTATTCTATGCATAATCTGTTTTTTGCTACTTTTTGCCAATTTTATCAATGTGAATTGTTTATATTTGATGTCTCAGGCAATGAAATATTTCTCAGTGTAGAATATAGATGTAGAAGTCATTAGAAATAAAAAAAAAATTGATGAACGTCAATTAAATGAAACAGTGGCTCAATATTTTATGCCATAGGTACTGGCAGGGCATCACATTGGCTCACAATTTATCAGTTATAATATGTCAAAGATTTTTCACCTTATTTTGCTCAATTCAGTAGTTACTCCTGCCTGTCATTTGAGAGCAAGAAGGTTGTGCCAAAGACTTCCGTGTGTGCTCAATATTGCGATAGTTTGGGGTCTGCGTTTCCCGAATGTTTTATCTGCCATTGTTATTTACATCACGTGGGTGAGTAGGATTGTTGGCATATATAGGTAGTTTTAGTTAAATTTTTTCATTTACTGGTGTACGTATTCTTAAAAAAATCTCGTCTAAGACAGTCAAAGAGTTGTTCATGGCATGATTCGTATCTTGGTACAGAATTGTAAGATTTCTGCGTTGGACGATACTCAAATTGTTCTTCCTTGTATTATTACCACTTCCAGGTTGTTATGGGTGTTGTATTGTATATTGAATTTCCCATTTTTTTTTTTTTTGTTGCTGTTATTGTATTTTTTGTTGGTACTCGGAAACCTATGCGTGTTCTTCCTTCATATATATAAGCTGTTCTGTCTTGTAGTGTAGAAGATTTTATGAATGTTTATCAAGTTTTAAAGATATGTGCCAAAACCTGATTAAAACACATTTTCAATGTTTTCATTTGGAGCTTTTCTATGTGTTGGAAAATGTACATGCATTTTTGGTTGTGTAAATCTCTGTGTACATTATCTCAAAGGTTGTATAAAAGACTACTATAGACATTATAACTTCATGCCATATAGGTTTACAGAACAGTATAAGCCTATAGTACTTATAGGCATACAGTACACTATAGTCGATTACTTGTCAAAACAAAACAGGAAACAAGTTAGAGGAAAAGATGTCCCTAACTTACAAACATTTTTAATTTGCATGTATAAGTGCCAGATTAATCAGGCTGTGATAGCTATGAGGGCCAGTGGGCTGCCAACAAGAAAAGTCTGATTGAACAGCCAGTCAGCAGGAAAGCCTGGGCTCCAGGCTGGGCTACAGGTGTAGAAACACTCTTGAAATTAATCGCAGTCATTTAGATGGTTGCGCTTGCTGACAAGAGACTTGCATATCAGTAAAGGTTTTATGATTGCCAAACAACATACAAACGTGTCTCGCACAACAGTTCTTTGTGTTTTTGTCCATGCAAACAACTCGTTCATAAGTCAGAACGACTTGTTTGTAAGTGAAAGTGAATTGTGTAAGTAAAACACTGTGTTTGTAAGTAAAATGTCCAGGGAAGCTTGTATATAAAACAAAAACAACAGGAAAACTTGTTTGTAAGTTAAGAAACCATAAAATCAACTCCTTTGCAAGTCAGTAGATCAGGAAAATGACTTGTTTGTAAGATAGGGACCTCCTGTATCTTGACTGAGAGCAAATCTAAACTTTCTGGTGACCTGTAATTTCTACTCTTGGTTTAACCCCTGCCCTGCAGCCAGAACCATTGTGTTAACATTTATTCCGTTTTCCATTGCACTGAATAACATTTTTTAATTTAGTTTTTCATTCTCATGTAAACCTATGACATATAATTCAAAATCAGACAAATCTTAGAGTAGATAGGATTTTTCTTTCAATTTCCTGGTGCAGTCTTGCTCAAATAGGTTCAGTAAAATTGTGTTTTGAAATATTACTTAGAAATATAAATCCATTCAGTGAGACCTGTTTGTGTACATTATAAACATTGTTGTTTTATTTAGAATATTATGGCTTATAGAGGATGCTCTTAATTTTTCCATAGGTAGGATTGTCCTGTCTTTGGCTTCCATTACATTGGTGATTTATTGTACAATGTTTATAGGATAAAGTAAGCTCTTTTATAAAGCTCCTCTACATTTTTATAATTATAACTAAGTGCTAAACCCACAAGGGGCTCCTCTATGTAGGGTGATTATTTGTAAATGTGATTGAAACAGTTCATGCAATGTTGAATAGTTTATATAATGGAGGACTTTCCAAGCACTGTTCAATTTTGAATGTACTTTTTCTATCAAATTTACACAAAAATCGCCCTAAATCTATAGAGGCACTTTATAAGGGAGCTTACCGCACTAACTGATAACTTGCAACTTGTGCATTCCACTGCGGCAGCACCGGTGATAATGGTTTCAGTACCACACTTCAGTTTTCACACTCTCACCTCAAGTTTGGGGCTCTGGCATGTATTCAGGTGTGGCATATAGACGGTCCGGAGATTCGGCAAGTTGATGAACCAGACACTTGTCTCAGTCTGCAATCGTTGTTTCTCTGAACCATTTACCATATTTTACAGCGAATAAGATGCTCCGGTGTTGAGAACTCCCCCTTCCCTCCACTTCTGATTGGGTAAATTTTGGAAAAAAAGATAAACAGCACTTTACCCTCTAAGATGCTGGGTAAATTTTTGAGATTTATTTTTGGGAAAAAATAGCATCTTTGATGCCATAAAATATGGCATCTACCATTCCTGTCAGACACAGAAACACTCCACGACGAAGATACCCAAGTGTTGCACAAGTGTCTAGTAATTCATGTACAATTTTAAAAACCATACTTTGTCTTGCACGTCACAGCTAACCCCGATTTTGAATGGGAGAGATGTATTTTGCCACATAATGTGAATAAAACTGATAGTCCATATAATTTTTATGGCAAGATTGTGATATGAGTTTCCATACAGCATAAAAAAAGAATTATTTTATTTTACAGAACTTTGCAAAAAGTAATGGTGTGTTCAAACTCTGATTTCATTTATTGTGTGACTTAATTTTTTTTATGTGATATAGTAGGAGATATGACAATATTTAAAGGTATTTTACTTTTCAGTCTGTGCTGGTTTCTTTTGATAGAAGCAAACATTATATCGTTATTGATTTAGAGCAATTCTAAATCTGAAAATACAGGAAGTAGTCATTTGGTTTCTAATGTAGTGATACCTTGCACACTAAATTTGTTGCAAGTGAAAATCAAATATCAAATCAAAGACCTTTTACAGAGAAAAATCCAATTATTTTCTCTCGTGAGAACAGAGTTCGTGTTGTAAGTCATATACAGTACTCGTTTGTACCAAGGTTGTTGATGAGCAGGACCTTATTACTGTATATCAGTAATGAAACAGCCCTCGGTACATTGCTTTCTTGGCAGTATCTATGCAAAATATTATTTTCTGTTTTTTTTTTTTTTGCATTAATTACACGAAAGTAAATTCAAGTTCCTGTATTAAGCAGAATTTTTTTGTTAACTCGAGAGTATTATTAAAAAACAAGCGAATACAGTTTAACATAAATTATTGGATGTTAAGTGTGAGGTTTATTGCTGTCTTCTCCGACTCTGCTGTAGCCTAGTTGTGGGTGTCAGTCGGCCTGGCATCACCTGGTCATTGATGGCCGACTCTAAGATTTCATTTCCTCAAGAATTCCTTAAGTTATGTTTATCATTCATGCCATTCCATTTGCCACCTGCGTGTGGTATTATATGCATATTTGTATATATTTATATGTATGTCTTATTATTATAGTTTTTGTTTATGCTTCCCTGTGTTGTCTAGAGGAGAGGGGAATAGTGAAACCTTTGTCTTATACATATCTGACATACTAACAGTGGTACTGACCTAAGTTTGGTATGCTGATGACAAAGGTTTTAAACTTGCTCAAATTATGTCGATACCGGACCTTGTAGAATATAACATGCTAGAGTATAAACTGAATACAAGGGGTCTTCAACCTGCGAACACAGTCTGTTAGAAATGATACAGTGTAACGAAACATTTTTTACAAGTGCAGATCCACTGTTACGAACATACCCTTTTTATGGGAATACAGATTCAGAGATAGTATACACAACTCATTCATACACAACTAGTTCATTAGCTGAGGACCCCATGTATGCACTAGCATTTGGGAGTATTACCTGGGATTTGAAGGAACGTGATTACGTCCGTCAGCATCTCTAGGCTCTCGTGTAAGTAAGCCAGAGTCTCCAGTAAACTACTGGCTTCATTTATTTAAGATTATTGGAGTTCCATCATGAAACACCATGTAAGTTTTGGGCTGACCTATGCGAATCCTTAATGTTTTATCTTGTGCATGTGTGATCTTCCCCTCTCTTTATTCATTCTTGTTCTTTTTCCAATGTTCATTACTCTACCGTGAAAACCTTCGTTAATGATCGCCTTATTCACATGTCTGTTAATGTTGATGTGTCTTTATTCCATAATTTTTTTTTTATCTTTTAAAGTAAGCTCTCTTATCTAGCTATTGTATATAGTGCATTTTTTTTGTAAATGCAATTGAAAAAGGGTATCCCAAATTGAATAGCACATAGTATGAAATCATTTTCAGTTCCTATTCCATTTTGGACACATTCTTTCAATTGCACTTTAAAAAAATTACACTGTATAGAGGAGAGCTCCATAAGAGAGATTACTGTATTCTGCCACATAATTCAGTAAATACCATTGTTTTCCTACCTTTGTCCTTTCACTTTCACAAAGGACTATATCCAGCATTCCATTATTTTTTTTTTGCTTCTAATATGTATTTTGGCTGCTCCCGTTTGCATATACTTTAGTGTGAGGTTGCGGATGGGTAAAAAACTAACTTATCTAACGTTGTGTGCCATAACTATGTAAAAGACATTATTATTTTTTATACTAAACTTTTCAACAAATAAAGTTTTGCATTTTTCTCATTAAGTGTTTTTCTGTATGAGTCCATTTGTCTTGAGTATATATACCAAGAGGTGAGCATCTTAGTATATATGCAGCCTCTCCTCTCTTAGCGACATAATCGCTTACCGACGACTCAGACTTACGAAGGGCTCCCTGACCAGTTTGCATACCTAAATAATGTATGTTAGAGCTGAATTTATCTATTCTGTTTATTACAATATACAGTACACTACTGTATAAACATTTAAAAATATACCAGAAATGCTTATAAATGGTGCAAAGGTGACATTAAAACAGTATCAAAGATGGTCGACACAAACCCACTACCATTATAGTATGCTCCTCACTTAGTGACAAATTCGTTTACTGACGTGGTCTTGGGATCAGAACTCCATTTTTAAGTGAGGAGAAGCTGTACACAAAGATGTGAGCATCTCTTGGTATTTACATATATTAAACTTACCACAAGGGAAGAAGCTTCTACATACCATCACCAACAGCCCCAGACCTTCCAGAATGTATAACCTTCCAAAGACCCACAAATTTGGGAATTCCTTTACGACCCATTGCTGGAATATCACCATTACAAACTACATATAGGGAATTCAATCCAAATGCTTGGACACCATTAATCAAGCACAACTAAAACACTCTAGTGACCCTCAACTGCATAAGCATCAGAAAGAAGAAATTCTCCTGCCTAGATGTGATATCTCCACTCACCAATATATCCACACAAGCCAGCAATCTCTGTTCTGCTGGAGCTTTTGGTCATCTGCCCCTCAAGGAAGGTTCCTTGATGTTGGTGAGGGGCTCTTGATTTAGGGAATTGGATCTGTGCTCCAGTTCCCCGAATTAAGCCTGAATGCCTTCCACATCCCCCCCCCCCCCAGGCGCTGTATAATCCTCCAGGTTTAGCGCTTCCCCTTGATTATAATAATAATAATAATAATAATTTTGGCCATCTGACTGAGGTCTTTCACTGGCTTACTGGTCCACCCTTTAAAATTTATGTTTTAAGGGAGTGGACCAGTAAGCCAGTAGAAGGCCTCAGTCAGATGACCAAAAGCTGCTGGGTCATCATATGACTTAAGACCTGATGCCTGACAAACCTTATCTAGCCTAACTTCTCCCTAATGGAAGGCCTCAGTCAGACGACCCAAAGCTCCAGCTGTGGGTCATCATGTGACTAACATCTGCGCCAGGAAACACTTCTGTTTTCTGATGAATCTCACCTAACCTAACCTATGCACGTACTTGCCCTAATTCGTCAACATTTTTCATGACGTTTTTTCAGCTTTTTTTTTTTTTTTTTACCTAGCCCAGGGGGCTCTCACTGGACATACCCCAAATGCCCATATAGCCAGTCCACATCTGCCCAGCAGTCTAGATTTACTGATTGCACTTAGTAATGTGTGACCTTTGTGGGTTTAGTACTTTCTTTTGATTGCAATAATAATAATGTTGATTGCACTGATAACTATGACTCCCCCAGCTGCCCCCATCATCAAGGTTAATATAAGAATAATAGAAAAAATGGGCACAGTGCAGTGGGTGAAACAATTCACCAGACACCAATAACCAGGACAGGGAGTCATGTCAGTTTTGTCCATCTTTCAGCACCAACAATCAGGACAGGGAGTCATGTCAGTTTTGTCCATCTTTCAAATAACCAATAAAAATATCTGAGCATCCTCGCCAAACTCACATCAGCAGCAATACACTTAATGAAGACATTCTCATATATACCTCCTCAGGTATACTCGTATATACTTCTGCAAAGACGGTATGTCAATGTATACTCCGTAACTATTATTGCATTCATGGGAAAGCGCTAAACCCATAGGGGGGCCACAAAGTGCAAGATAAATGGGAGGAACTCGGGTTTTGATCCGAGGAAAGGGAGTAGCTCAAATTCCTAAGATCAAGAACCCTTCCACCAGCATGAAGGCAGTCAGTCCTCTTGAAGGGTTGGATATACCCATATGTATATTACCTGGAGTTTACCTGGAGAGAGTTCCGGGGGTCAACGCCCCCGCGGCCCGGTCTGTGACCAGGCCTCCTGGTGGATCAGAGCCTGATCAACCAGGCTGTTACTGCTGGCTGCACGCAAACCAACGTACGAGCCACAGCCCGGCTGGTCAGGAACCGACTTTAGGTGCTTGTCCAGTGCCAGCTTGAAGACTGCCAGGGGTCTGTTGGTAATCCCCCTTATGTATGCTGGGAGGCAGTTGAACAGTCTCGGGCCCCTGACACTTATTGTATGGTCTCTTAACGTGCTAGTAACACCCCTGCTTTTCATTGGGGGGATGTTGCATCGTCTGCCAAGTCTTTTGCTTTCGTAGTGAGTGATTTTCGTGTGCAAGTTTGGTACTAGTCCCTCTAGGATTTTCCAGGTGTATATAATCATGTATCTCTCCCGCCTGCATTCCAGGGAATACAGGTTCAGGAACCTCAAGCGCTCCCAGTAATTGAGGTGTTTTATCTCCGTTATGCGCGCCGTGAAGGTTCTCTGTACATTTTCTAGGTCAGCAATTTCACCTGCCTTGAAAGGTGCTGTTAGTGTGCAGCAATATTCCAGCCTAGATAGAACAAGTGACCTGAAGAGTGTCATTATATATACAGTGGACCCCCGCATAACGATCACCTCCGAATGCGACCAATTATGTAAGTGTATTTATGTAAGTGCGTTTGTACGTGTATGTTTGGGGTCTGAAATGGACTAATCTACTTCACAATATTCCTTATGGGAACCAATCGGTCAGTCACTGGCACCTGAACATACTTCTGGAGTGAAAAATATCGTTAACCGGGGGTCCACTGTATATATATATATATATATATATATATATATAGTAGGTTGGTAGACAGCAACCGCCCAGGGAGGTACTACCGTCCTGCCAAGTGAGTGTAAAACGAAAGCCTGTAATTGTTTTTACATGATGGTAGGATTGCTGGTGTCCTTTTTTCGTCTCATGAACATGCAAGATTTCAGGTACGTCTTGCTACTTCTGCTTACACTTAGGTCACACTACACATACATGTACAAGCATATGTATACACACCCCTCTGGGTTTTCTTCTATTTTCTTACTAGCTCTTGTTCTTGTTTATTTCCTCTTATCTCCATGGGGAAGTGGAACAGAATTCTTCCTCGTAAGCTATGCGTGTTGTAAGAGGCGACTAAAATGCCAGGAGCAAGGGGCTAGTAACCCCTTCTCCTGTATATATTACTAAATGTGAAAGGAGAAAACTTTTGTTTTTCCTTTTGGGCCACCCTGCCTTGGTGGGATACGGCCGATGTGTTGAAAGAAAGAAAGATATATATATATATGGGAGATGGCCGACTTGTTGAAAATATATATATATATATATATATATATATATATATATATATATATATATATATAATATATATATATATATATATATATTATATATATATATATATATATATATATGTCGTGCGAATAGGCAGAACTTGCGATCTTGGCTTAAATAGCAACGCTCATCTTGCCATATAGGACAAGTGAAAATTTGTGTATGTAATAATTTCGCCAAAATGATTCTGAACCTAACGAAAAAAATATATTTCACTGTGTTTGTTTAGTATTAAATTATTGTAAACAAATCTAAAATATATTTAGTTGGGTTAGGCTAAAATAAATTGTTCTTGTTATAATAAGGTTAGGTAAGTTTTCTAAGTTCCTTTTGGTGCAAAATTATAAATTTTTACATCAACATTAACGAAAAAAATGTATCTATAAACCTATAAGAGAAAATTTTAGAAAGGACTTAATTTTAAATGAGTTCTTGCTAATTGACCAGTTTTACATATTCGGCACGACATTATTATTTTTTATTATCACACCGGCCGATTCCCACCAAGGCAGGGTGGCCCGAAAAAGAAAAACTTTCACCATCATTCACTCCATCACTGTCTTGCCAGAAGGGTGCTTTACACTACAGTTTTTAAACTGCAACATTAACACCCCTCCTTCAGAGTGCAGGCACTGTACTTCCCATCTCCAGGACTCAAGTCCGGCCTGCCGGTTTCCCTGAATCCCTTCATAAATGTTACTTTGCTCACACTCCAACAGCACGTCAAGTATTAAAAACCACTTGTCTCCATTCACTCCTATCAAACACGCTCACGCATGCCTGCTGGAAGTCCAAGCCCCTCGCACACAAAACCTCCTTTACCCTCCCTCCAACCCTTCCTAGCCGGACCCCTACCCCCGCCTTCTTCCACTACAGACTGATATACTCTTGAAGTCATTCTGTTTCGCTCCATTCTCTCTACATGTCCGAACCACCTCAACAACCCTTCCTCAGCCCTCTGGACAACAGTTTTGGTAATCCCGCACCTCCTCCTAACTTCCAAACTACGAATTCTCTGCTTTATATTCACACCACACATTGCTCTCAGACATGAAAATCTCCACTGCCTCCAGCCTTCTCCTCGCTGCAACATTCATCCCCCACGCTTCACACCCCATATAAGAGCGTTGGTAAAACTATACTTTTATACATTCCCCTCTTTGCCTCCAAGGACAAAGTTTTTTTTGTCTCCACAGACTCCTAAGTGCACCCTCACTCTTTTTCCCTCATCAATTCTATGTTCACCTCATCTTTCATAGACCCATCCGCTGACACGTCCACTCCCAAATATTAATACGTTCACCTCCTCCCCTACTCTTCCCCCCCAATCTGATATTCAATCTTTCAAACACCTAATCTTTTTGTTATCCTCATAACCTTACTCTTTCCTGTATTCACCTTTAATTTTCTTCTTTTGCACACCCTACCAAATTCATCCACCAATCTCTGCAACTTCTCTTCAAATCTCCCAAGAGCACAGTGTCATCAGCAAAGAGCACTGTGACAACTCCACTTTGTGTGGATTCTTTATCTTTTAACTCCACGCCTCTTGCAAGACCCTCGCATTTACTTCTCTTACAACCCCATCTATAAATATATTAAACAACCACGGTGACATCACACATCCTTGTCTAAGGCCTACTTTTACTGGGAAAAAATTTCCTTTTTTCCTACATACTCTAACTTGAGCCTCACTATCCTCGTAAAAACTCTTCACTGCTTTCAGTAACCTACCTCCTACACCATACACTTGCAACATCTGCCACATTGCCCCCTATCCACCCTGTCATACGCCTTTTCCAAATCCATAAATGCCACAAAGACCTCTTTAGCCTTATCTAAACACTGTTCACTTATATGTTTCACTGTAAACACCTGGTCCACACACCCCCCTACCTTTCCTAAAGCCTCCTTGTTCATCTGCTATCCTATTCTCCGTCTTACTCTTAATTCTTTCAATTATAACTCTACCATACACTTTACCAGGTACACTCAACAGACTTATCCCCCTATAATTTTTGCACTCTCTTTATATCCCCTTTGCCTTTATACAAAGGAACTATGCATGCTCTCTGCCAATCCCTAGGTACCTTACCCTCTTCCATACATTTATTAAATAATTGCACCAACCACTCCAAAACTATATCCCCACCTGCTTTTAACATTTCTATCTTTATCCCATCAATCCCGGCTGCCTTACCCCCTTTCATTTTACCTACTGCCTCACGAACTTCCCCCACACTCACAACTGGCTCTTCCTCACTCCTACAAGATGTTATTCCTCCTTTCCCTATACACGAAATCACAGCTTCCCTATCTTCATCAACATTTAACAATCCTCAAAATATTCCTTCCATCTTCCCAATACCTCTAACTCTCCATTTAATAACTCTCCTCTCCTATTTTTAACTGACAAATCCATTTGTTCTCTAGGCTTTCTTAACTTGTTAATCTCACTCCAAAACTTTTTTATTTTCAACAAAATTTGTTGATAACATCTCACCCACTCTCTCATTTGCTCTCTTTTTACATTGCTTCACCACTCTCTTAACTTCTCTCTTTTTCTCCATATACTCTTCCCTCCTTGCATCACTTCTACTTTGTAAAAACTTCTCATATGCTAACTTTTTCTCCCTTACTACTCTCTTTACATCATCACGACATATAAAATATAATAATATGTCGTGCCGAATAGGCAGAACTTGCGATCTTGGTTTAAATAGCAACTCTCATCTTGCCATATAGGACAAGTAAAAATTTGTGTATGCAATAATTTCGCCAAAATCATTCTGAACCTATCTAAAAAAGTATATTTCACTGTGTTTGTTTAGTATTAAATTACTGTAAACAAATCTAAAATATTTATAGTTGGGTTAGGCTAAAATAAAAATTTTTCTTGTTGTAAAAGGTTAGGTAAGTTTTCTAAGATACTTTTGGTGCAAAATTAAATTTTTTACAAACAACATTAAAAAAAAATTTAAACTTTAAACGTAAAGAGAAAATTTTAGAAAGGACTTAATTTTAAAAGAGTTTTTGCTAATTGACCAGTTTTACATATTCGGCACGACATATATTTTATATATAATATATATAAATATATAATATATATATATATATATATATATATTATATATATATATATATATATATATATATGTCGTGCCGAATATGTAAACTGGTCAATTGCAAGAACCATTTAAAATTAAGTCCTTTCTAAAAATTTTTTCTTATACATTTAGAGATATTTTTTTTCATTAATGATAATGTAAAAATTTAAAATTTCGCACCAAAAGAATCTTAGAAAACTTACCTAACCTTATTTTAACAAGAACAATTTATTTTAGCCCAACCCAACTAATATATTTTAAATACGTTTACAATAAATTTTAAAACAAACAAACACAGTGAAATATATTTTTTTCGTTAGGTTTTAGAATGATTTTGGCAAAAATTTTTGCAAACACAAATTTCACTCGTCCTATATGGCAAGATGAGCATTGCTATTTAAACCCAAAATCGCAAGTTCTGCCTATTCGGCACGACATATATATATAAAAATGTATATATATATATATATATATATATATAAATATTTTATATATATAAATATATATATATATATAATATAATATATAAATATATAATAATACCTCCTGAGGTATAAAGGACCCTCCTCACCCCTGCTAACCTCAACAGCCTGATTGATCAAGTTGTGAACCAACCTGGTCTCGGACTGGACCACGGGCAGGAAAGGACAATAATATAATTTTTTATTTCTACGAGTATATGATACAACTTATACAGACCATAGCTGACATCAATAACATACTATACAGAAAGCCCCTAGATATGCAGAGAAGCAATTTAAGTTAAATTTGTCCCCAGGATGCGACCCACACCAGTCGACTAACACCCAGGTACCTATTTTTACTGCTAGGTGAACATGGACAGCAGGTGTCTCCAGGAAACACATCCAAATCTTTTGCACCCGTACCATGGATCGAACCACAGACTTCAGTGTGCGAGGTGAGTGCGCTACCCACCCAGCTACGGGGCACACCAAATGTAATATTACACTCTCGTTTATCCCTGTGAATTACCCCTTACCCTCTCCTCCCCTTCTCTCCTTCCCTCGCAGCATGATGCAGACAATTGACTTCATCCTGCTTACCAGAGGTGAGAAACTGTTGTTGAAACCAACAGTCAGTAGTCACGAGGAAAGCAGCTGACAGTAGACACGGGAAGAGGAGCTGACAGTCATTAGACACGAGGAGAGCAGCTGACAGTCAATAGACACGAGGAGAGGAGCTGACAGTCAGTAGACACGAGGAGAGCAGCTGACAGTAGACACGAGAAGAGGAGCTGACAGTCAGTAGACACGAGGAGAGCAGCTGACAGTAGACACGAGAAGAGGAGCTGACAGTCAGTAGACACGAGGAGAGCAGCTGACAGTCAATAGACACGAGGAGAGCAGCTGACAGTCAATAGACACGAGGAGAGCAGCTGACAGTCAATAGACACGAGGAGAGCAGCTGACAGTCAATAGACACGAGGAGAGCAGCTGACAGTCAATAGACACGAGGAGAGGAGCTGGCAGTCAGTAGACCCGACAAGAAGAGCTGACAGTCTGGTATACGATAAGGAAAGATTGTCTATCACCTCTTACACCAGTGTTTCCGACAGATAATGAAGTTCAGTGATTCCGCATAATGTAAAGGAAAATAATGTGCGTGTATGTGCATTTGTGTTCATGTGTATAAGGAAAGATAAAGCATACACAGGGGCTGTCACCATGACTAGTGGGTTTAGTACCGTGTTAAACACTGCACTGGCTGAGGGTACAGTATTTAAGTCACTTCTCCCAGCTGTTAATTCTGGGATATAACAACGAAATGCCAGCTGGTAGGTCACTGGCTACTTGATCACTGATACCCAGAAGTGCCCTGTCTAGTGTTTACCAAGAAGGTCATTTGATAATGGAGAGGCACATTCCCCTGGAGGGGCAGAGTCAAGTCTCATCTTCCTAGTGTTTCCGTCTCTCATTTCGATGTTAGAGAGAATAGTTATCAGGAGGAGAAATCTCCAAGTAACTTCAGTGAATCCTGAAGAAGAAGACGAAGAAGAATGCTGGCATTATCATCTTGTCATTGTTGCCTCAAAATTGTTATTTTTGAGATGCTCGTTTTTAAAATGTAAATCATCTATGTCTATGACAATGTGAATCTTTTCCAGGTATGTGAAAAATGTGAGTGATATGTGTTTATAAAAAGTGTGAATAGGCCCATGGAAAAACGCGAATACTCTGGGTGTTAGAAAAATGAAGCAAGCCTGACACGAAACATTCAAATTTTTATCTCTGTGTTTGTATAGGGACTTTGGAAGTGTCACATCAGCAAAAGTGACAGCGGGTGAGACAAGACGTCAGCAGAAATATATCTCACAGCGATATGGAATCATCAGCGAGCGTGAACGAAGATCTGAGCCTCAACAACCAGACCAACCAAAATCATATTCTTGAGGACTCAAGAGATGTCACTTTCTCGGCATGTAGCCTACAAGATTGCACAAGAGATGTCACCACCGGGGATTTCAGCCTACAAGATAACTCAGATGTCACTACCAGGGCTGCAGCCTAGAGGATAACTCAGATGTCACTACCAGGGGCAGCTGCAGCCTAGAGGATAACTCAGATGTCACTACCAGGGGCAGCTGCAGCCTAGAGGATAACTCAGATGTCACTACCAGGGGCAGCTGCAGCCTAGAGGATAACTCAGATGTCACTACCAGGAGCTGCAGCCTAAAGGAGAAATTACATCAGAAGCAGAATTGTCCAGAGGAGAAACAAGAACCAGAAGAGCAACATGTGTCGATGATACAGCAGCAGGAGCAGGAGAATAACCATCTGGTGCCAGAGAAACGACATAGTCCCGAGCCTCCCGACGGAGGCTGGGGTTGGGTAGTTGCTGCCGGAGTTTTCTTAATAGCAGTGAGTTTCACCTACTTAAGTATTTCTCTTACTTGCTATGTAAGTCTTTACATTAAACCACAAAATTGTACTTTGCAACTCTGCATTATGTTTAAAAAACCACTTATATATATATATATATATATATAATATATATATATATATATATATATATATATATATATATATATATATATATATATATATATATATATATATATATATATATATATATATATATATATATATATATATATATATATATATATATATATTATATTATATATATATATATATATAATATATATATAGTATATATATATATATATATATATATATATAATATATATATATATATATATATATATATATATATATATAATATATATATATATATATATATATATATTATAATATATATATATATATATATATATATATATATATATATATATATATATATATATATATATATATATATATATATATATATATATATAATATATGTATACGCGAATAAGTGATTTTTAAGCAATTAACAAACTGCAACTGGCCGGGGATCGAACCCGTGTTATTTTATGTAAGACCTATATTTCGAATACTTCGTCCAGTTTCCCACCTTGTACATATTCGCTTAAAGTTTACTCTAACAAGTTTTATATTTGGAATTATTATTGACTGATGGTGAGGTGGCAAACAGCCTTAATGATCTTAGTTTGTCATAGGCTTTAGGACCAATTAACCAACCAGAGATAGGCATATCCTCTCTAAAATACAACACTTGGAAAGGAAACTGGTCGCCCTGGGGTCGTTTTTCCAGACCAGTTGTCACCTTGTGCATGGTCAGCCTTATAAAACAGATGAAAAACCTACCATAACATCTATCTGTCTAATGGTTATAATTATAACTGTAGTTTTTTAAAGGGGTGGGCCAGGAAGCCAGTGGAAGGCCTCGGTGAGATGACCAAAAGCACCAGCTGTGGGTCATCATATGACTAAGACCCACATCAGGAAACACTTGTCCTGTTTCCTGATAAATCTTACCTAACCCTACTATCACATCTTACGATGTGAGGGTGTGCCAGGAATTACTGGGTTTCGAACCTGTGCAAATAAGCCCTAATCCTATTAGCTCAACTGTTCCATGAAGGCTACATTTCATTCCTTGAGTTGTTTGTTATATTTCACTACGATATCTTCGAATTATGATGTGATAATATTGTTTTGGCGTGGTCTGGCAAGCCAGGGAAAGGCCTCAGTCAAATGACCAAAAACTCCACTAAGTGGGTCATCCCATGACCAAGACCTAGGACATTAGAAATTTTTCACATTATACTTGGTATAATACCCCCGTTTAGCACTTATAAATTCTTTCTCGCAGTTAGTGGTGCCGATGTTGTCCCCGTCCTTCGGTATCCTGTTCTCTCCTCAACTTCTGGAGTGGCAGGTGTCCAGCACCACCGTCGCTGTCATCTACAGCGCCTTCATGGTAGTATGGAAGCTGACTGGTGTCATCGTGGGCTCCCTGGCACGAGAGTTTGGCTTCAGGAAGGTGGCCATGACGGGGACATTGCTCACAGCCTCCTGCCTCACCTTCAGCGCCTTCGCCACCTCTCCTGTGCTCCTCTTCGTGTTTTTCTCACTCGGATGTGGTCAGTAATACTAATACGTGTGCCTTTTAAAATTAGTATATATATACACCTTGAGGTGTATGTCTAAGTTTATCCCTACATAAGAAATGATGTGCCTTAGTGCCAGTGGTTCGATCCCCGATACGGGTGGAAAATTGGGCTTGTTTCCTCAAGACACATAAGAACATAAGAACATAAGAAAGGAGGAACACTGCAGCAGGCCTGTTGGCCCATACTAGGCAGGTCCTTTACAATTCATCCCACTAACAAACATTTGACCAACTATCCCTATTCACCTGGCAGTAAGTAGGTACCTGGGTGTTAATCGACTGGTGTGGGTCGCATCCTGGGGACAAAACCTAAGTTGCCAGAAATGCTCTGTATAATCATGGTCTTTCTGTATAGCATGTCACTAATGTCAGCTGTGGTGTGTATAGGTTGTATCATGTACTTGTAAAAATAAAGATTTATTATTATTATTATTATTATTATTATTATTATTATTATTATTATTATTATTATTATTATTATTATTATTATTATTATTATTATTATCATTCCTAACTACTAATGGTATAACTTATATTTCCGTTTTCTGCCAGTGTGTTTATTCTCCTTTCTACATATTTTACACTTGGGTATAACATATTTTCCCATGTAAGTCATTTGTCAGGAAACAGGGCAAGTGTTTCCTGACGAGGGTCTGAGTCATAAGATGACCATCAGTTGGAACCTTTGGTCATCTGACCGAAGCCTTCTACTGGCCTTTCCCTCCACCCTTCTAAAAAATCTGGTTGTGATTATATATAATAGTCACTAGCAGTATGTAGCAGTTATCTTAAAATTTTATTACAATTATATTTCCTGGCAATAATCATTAAGGGATTCGTTTAACTTTAACATAAAGAGTTGAAAATGATCATAAATGCTTATGATCTATATCGAAATTCATAGTTAACTTTCAATTTCTCTCTTTCGCTCTCTCTCACACACACAAGACTCAGATGAATCACAGGGATGTTAGGAAGTATTTCTTCAGTCATAGAGTTGTCAGGAAGTGGAATAGTCTGGAGAGTGATGTAGTGGAGGCAGGATCCATACATAGCTTTAAGAAGAGGTATGATAAAGCTCGTGGAGCAGGGAGAGAGTAGTTCTAGTAGCGGCCAGTGAAGAGGCGGGGCCAGGAGCTATGACTACCCCGCAACCATAATTAGGTGAGTACACTTTATTAGATGAGTTAGTCGAGGACTGGGCCGCGGGGGCATTGACCCCCCCGAACACCCTTCAGGTACGTAGGTTGATCATTTAACGACCTTTTCTTTCGTTGTGGAAAAGGGAGTGGGGTACGCGAGGGGTTTGTCCAATGTTAACAGAGACATTATATTATTACTCAGTTCATATGCCTTTGACTCGCCATTTTGTCACCATCTGACATAACTACAATTGTTTCAGGTTTGGGTAATGGCTTGTCCTGTGTAGGTTACCTCATCCTGGCCCAGTATTTCCAGAGACACAGAGGTCTCGCCAACACCTACCTCATGGCCGGCGCTGGACTCGGCCACTTCATTAGTCCATTGCTCATCCGCCTCCTGCAGGACAAATATGGCTTCAAAGGTGCTACCATGATCATCGGAGTTATCATCCTTCATGGCTTTGTGGGCGCTGCTTTGTTCCATCCAGTAGAGTGGCATCAGAGAGGTTCCCAAAGGAAAGCATCTCTTGATGATTCTGAGGATGCTGATGCTCTTGTACCAGAGCCGAAGAGCTCCGGTGACAGAAGTTTAAGAGGTGGTGGCTCAAGTGGTTTCAATACTCAGCTGGGCAAGCTCAAAAAGCCAAAGTTCCTTACGCCAACATACTTACAGAATGTGAACGGATGTAAAGACACCATTATGAGTTTTCAGGAGCATGAATCTTTAACCTCAGACAAGGCTGATGCAAACCTGTGTGATCTGCCCTTTGCTAACTCCAACACTCAGGCTAATGATAAGGCTACGTCAGCTGAAAGAGGTGTGAACTGCATATGTGCTATCTGGAGCACCATCATATCGCGTGGTTTGCTCAGTCATAAATGACATTCGCATCTTGAGACATCCTTCCTGTCTAATCATAGCCTTAGCATCAACTCTGGTTGTTAATGGAGAGGCTAACTTCACTGTGCTGGTACCATTCGCTATACAGGATGCGGGTCACTCTCTAGAAACGGCAGCCCTGTGTATATCTGTAGCTGGTATATGTAACTTCATCACCAGACTGTGTGTGTCTGCCCTCTCAGACTTCCCTTGGTTCAGGATGAGACTCTGCTACATGACTGCCATTGCTACCCTGGGAATATCAATCATTGGTAGGTACAACTCCATAAAGTGTTTTAAAGTGAGACAAACTGCGTTTTCTGTCCCGCTGCAGTAAATTCTCCAATCTACGACAGGTGGTCCCTCAAATATCCAATGAGGATTAAACTTCCATTTACGCTCAGATTTATATTTATTTATTCCGAATACACCATTTTCAATCTAGAATTTGAAACATTACCTCTCATTACATAAATAACCAGCACATAGAAGGGAGAAGCTTACGGCAACGTTTCGGTCCGACTCTGACCGAGACGTCGTCATAAGCTCCTCTCTCCTATGTGCGGGTTATCTGTGTATTGTTCCAGTCACAATATTGTGCCTTTTTGTTCTTTTCCTCCAATTCTCTGGGTGGTATGCCTGTAGGGTGTTCTGGAGGTAACTGCCCCCGCAGCCCGGTCTAATAATAATAAACGGACTAATTCTCTATTAGTATTCACATTACAGACGAAGTCTGGGTGGCAGGTGGGACTGATGGGCGTCATCGGGTGTGCCATCGGCACCTTCTTCGGTCTTAGCAACCTCCTCATCACCCAGATTGTCGGCCTCTCTAACCTCACCTCTATGTATGGGGCCAAGAACTTCCTAGGAGCCCTCGGCTTTTTCTCCGTTGGACCACTAATCGGCAAGTATAGGGATGATGGTTTCTATTCGTCAGGGATAAAACAGTGATAAAACAGGGATAAAACACGTCTCTTGACGTGGGTCTTTACCAGATGACCTGTAACAGGTTAAACACCTGCTGGCATACCTCAGATGGGTCTCACAAACCATTTTATATAAAAAAATATCAGTGTATGGTAGTGCATCCTAAGATGATAAGAATTGTACAAATGTAAAGACATTTTTTTTTAATTCACTGGTAATTCTTGATTCGCCAGTACTCTTCCGTCCCGGGTCTTTACCAGATGGTGACCCGGCCTTGGCTCTGTCTTGGGAGTGTCTGAGACCTATGTCTGCCATGGGAGGAGGTACAAGTACCTTCTAATCTTCTGGGACCCACTGTCTCCAGGCCTAGCCCCATTCCCTGCCCTCACGGGGCTCGTAGGGAGAAGCTAGGCACCTGATCTGCCATCTTTCCCGCCCCAAGGGGCTCGTGGGAATGGCAGTCTTGTGAGCTGCAGGTGGTAGCAAGCTCTGGCTCTGGCACCTTGATAAATTATAGCTGGGTTAAATTAAATTATAGCTGGGTTAAATTAAATTATAGCTGGGTTAAATTAAATTATAGCTGGGTTAAATTAAATTATAGCTGGGTTAAATTAACTTGCTAAATTATTTTAATGCAATTTAAATATATGAAGTGTTTTTTATCTCTCACTTTATGTATAAACAATTTAAATTAACTATTAAACCAGTTTACCAGCATCAAGCCTAATAAACCAACCTACCAGCACAACACATTAAGTATCAGGGGCCCAAGATTGTTCAACTGCCTCCCAACATACATAAGGGGGATTACCAATAGACCCCTGGCTGTCTTCAAGAAGGCGTTGAACAGGCACCTAAAGTCAGTACCTGACCAGCCGGGCTATGGTTCATACGTCAGTTTGCGTGCAGCCAGCAGTAACAACCTAGTTGATCAGACCCGTGACCCACTACGAGGCCTAATCTTGGACCGGGCAGGGGGGCGTTGACCCCCGAACCCTCTCCTGGTATTTGTACACAAATAACCCGCACATAAGAGAGATGAGCTTACGACGACGTATCGGTCCGACTTGGACCATTTACAAAGTATGACTTTGTCATACAAAGTCATAGAAAATATGACTGTAAATGGTCCAAGTCGGTCCAGAACGTCGTGGTAAGCTCCTCTCTCCTATGTGCGGGTTATTTGTGTACTGCTCCAGTCACAGTACTGTGCCTTTTATGTTCTTACTGTACTTACGTGTACCTGTATCTAAATAACCTTACTAAACCAGGTTCAGTCCTGGACCCATTATGTACCTCTGTAGTCTTTTGACTACCGCCCACAGGATGGGTATGGGGTGACTATCGCCCACAGGATGGGTATGGGGTGACTACCGCTCACAGGATGGGTATGGGGTGACTACCGCTCACAGGATGGGTATGGGGTGACTACCGCTCACAGGATGGGTATGGGGTGACTACCGCCACAGGATGGGTATGGGGTGACTACCGCTCACAGGATGGGTATGGGGTGACTACCGCTCACAGGATGGGTATGGGGTGACTACCGCTCACAGGATGGGTATGGGGTGACTACCGCCCACAGGATGGGTATGGGGTGACTACCGCTCACAGGATGGGTATGGGGTGACTACCGCCCACAGGATGGGTATGGGGTGACTACCGCCCACAGGATGGGTATGGGGTGACTACCGCCCACAGGATGGGTATGGGGTGACTACCGCTCACAGGATGGGTGTGGGGTGACTACCGCTCACAGGATGGGTGTGGGGTGACTACCGCTCACAGGATGGGTATGGGTGACTACCGCTCACAGGATGGGTATGGGGGTGACTACCGCTCACAGGATGGGTATGGGGTGACTACCGCTCACAGGATGGGTGTGGGGTGACTACCGCTCACAGGATGGGTATGGGGTGACTACCGCTCACAGGATGGGTATGGGGTGACTACCGCCCACAGGATGGGTATGGGTACTACCTCACAGGAAAGGGTATGGGGTGACTACCGCTCACAGATGGGGATGGGGTGACTACCGCCACAGGATGGGTATGGGGTGACTCCGATCCACAGGTTGAGTATGGGGTGACTACCGCTCACAGATGGGTATGGGGTGACACCCGCCCTCAGGGTGGGTATGGGGTGACTATCGCCCACAGGATGGGTATGCGGGTGACTACCCTTCACAGGATGAGTATGGGTGACTACCGCTCACAGGATGGGTATGGGGTGACTACCGCTCACAGGATGGGTATGGGGTGACTACCGCCCACAGGATGGGTATGGGGTGACTATCGCTCACAGGATGGGTATGGGGTGACTACCGCCCACAGGATGGGTATGGGGTGACTACCGCTCACAGGATGGGTATGGGGTGACTACCGCTCACAGGATGGGTATGGGGTACATAACAAAGATTTATTTTTTATTATCACACTGGCCGATTCCCACCAAGGCAGGGTGACCCGAAAAAGAAAAACTTTCACCATCATTCACTCCATCACTGTCTTGCCAGAAGGGTGCTTTACACTACAGTTTTTAAACTGCAACATTAACACCCCTCCATCAGAGTGCAGGCACTGTACTTCCCATCTCCAGGACTCAAGTCCGGCCTGCCGGTTTCCCTGAACCCCTTCATAAATGTTACTTTGCTCACACTCCAACAGCACGTCAAGTATTAAAAACCATTTGTCTCCATTCACTCCTATCAAACACGCTCACGCATGCCTGCTGGAAGTCCAAGCCCTCGCACACAAAACCTTCTTTTACCCCTCCCTCCAACCTTTCCTAGGCCGACCCTACCCCGCCTTCCTTCCACTACAGACTGATACACTCTTGAAGTCACTGTTTCGCTCCATTCTCTCTACATGTCCGAACCACCTCAACAACCCTTCCTCAGCCCTCTGGACAACAGTTTTGGTAATCCCGCACCTCCTCCTAACTTCCAAACTACGAATTCTCTGCATTATATTCACACCACACATTGCCCTCAGACATGACATCTCCACTGCCTCCAGCCTTCTCCTCGCTGCAACATTTCATCACCCATGCTTCACACCCATATAAGAGCGTTGGTAAAACTATACTCTCATACATTCCCCTCTTTGCCTCCAAGGACAAAGTTCTTTGTCTCCAAGGACAAAGTTCTTTGTCTCCACAGACTCCTAAGTGCACCACTCACCCTTTTCCCCTCATCAATTCTATGATTCACCTCATCTTTCATAGACCCATCCTGCTGACACGTCCACTCCAAATATCTGAATACATTCACCTCCTCCATACTCTCTCCCTCCAATCTGATATCCAATCTTTCATCACCTAATCTTTTTGTTATCCTCATAACCTTACTCTTTCCTGAATTCACTTTTAATTTTCTTCTTTTGCACACCCTACCAAATTCATCCACCAATCTCTGCAACTTCTCTTCAGAATCTCCCAAGAGCACAGTGTCATCAGCAAAGAGCAACTGTGACAACTCCCACTTTATGTGTATTTCTTTATCTTTTAACTCCACGCCTCTTGCCAAGACCCTAGCGTTTACTTCTCTTACAACCCCATCTATAAATATATTAAACAACCACGGTGACATCACACATCCTTGTCTAAGGCCTACTTTTACTGGGAAATAATTTCCCTCTTTCCTACATACTCTAACTTGAGCCTCACTATCCTCGTAAAAACTCTTCACTGCTTTCAGTAACCTACCTCCTACACCATACACCTGCAACATCTGCCACATTGCCCCCCTATCCACCCTGTCATACGCCTTTTCCAAATCCATAAATGCCACAAAGACCTCTTTAGCCTTATCTAAATACTGTTCACTTATATGTTTCACTGTAAACACCTGGTCCACACACCCCCTACCTTTCCTAAAGCCTCCTTGTTCATCTGCTATCCTATTCTCCGTCTTACTCTTAATTCTTTCAATAATAACTCTACCATACACTTTACCAGGTACACTCAACAGACTTATCCCCCTATAATTTTTGCACTCTCTTTTGTCCCCTTTGCCTTTATATAAAGGAACTATGCATGCTCTCTGCCAATCCCTAGGTACCTTACCCTCTTCCATACATTTATTAAATAATTGCACCAACCACTCCAAAACTATATCCCCACCTGCTTTTAACATTTCTATCTTTATCCCATCAATCCCGGCTGCCTTACCCCTTTTCATTTTACCTACTGCCTCACGAACTTCCCCCACACTCACAACTGGCTCTTCCTCACTCCTACAAGATGTTATTCCTCCTTTCCCTATACACGAAATCACAGCTTCCCTATCTTCATTAACATTTAACAATTCCTCAAAATATTCCCTCCATCTTCCCAATACCTCTAACTCTCCATTTAATAACTCGCCTCTCCTATTTTTAACTGACAAATCCATTTGTTCTCTAGGCTTCCTTAACTTGTTAATCTCACTCCAAAACTTTTTCTTATTTTCAACAAGATATTAAACTAAAATTTACCCACTTTGGCAGGAATGATCCGGGATGCGAGTGGTAGTTACTTGGTCAGCATGTGGGTCCTGGCTGCCATCACTCTAGCCAGCTTCCTGTCCTGGTTTACGGTTCCAGTCTCCATAAACCATGACTGCCGCAGGACAGCTCAAAAGCCCAGTGTAAAATTTTATATATAACACATATACATATATCTACAATGTATATCACGTACAGTGAACTCTTTTTTTTACCAGCTGTTATATTTTGTGTGAGATTTTTTTCAGTCGTATTAACCAAAAAAACCCCACTATATAAAGACTTGAGAGAGAGAGAGAGAGAGAGAGAGAGAGAGAGAGAGAGAGAGAGAGAGAAGAGAGAGAGAGAGAGAGAGAGAGAGAGAGAGAGAGAGAGAGAGAGAGAGAGAGAGAGAGAGTTTATTGAAAGCTGTTTTAATATTTATTGTATATTATAAACCTCAGATGATATTTCAAATTTTTATTTATGGGTCATGACGTGAAAGTGTAATATCGTGTGTGGTAAGAAAATCGAACTTTGATGGAGGCCTTCCGCTGGCTAACCCCTCCACCCCCTTTAAAAATTATGGTTATGATATAACTGATTGCTAACGGATAATGAACCATTATTGTGCATGTAAAACATTGAAATAATCTCACAAACATTGTACAAGATTTGTAAATGATCCAGAATAAAAATTATTATTATTATTATTATTATTATTATTATTATTATTATTATTATTATTATTATTATTATTATTATTATTATTATTATTATTATTATATACATCGAGAGGCGTATGCCTCGTGGTGGATATACATTGGAAAGTTACTTCAGAGATATATATGAGAAGAAGTATTTTTCTCTTTTTTTTTATTCGCCGGTATTCTCCCGGCCCGGGTCTTTTCCAAGTAGTGGTGACCCGGCCTTGGCTCCCTATCTGGGGAGAGTCTCGAGACTTAAGTCTCCCATGGGAGGAGGTACAAGTACCCCCCTCATCTTTGGGACCAAGTGTCCCCAGGCCTAGCCACAGTCCCCGCCCTCACGGGGCTCGTAGGGAGAAGCTAGGCCTCTGGTCTGCCATCTGCCCTGCCCCATCCCCCGTGGGGATGGCAGTCTTGTGAGCTGCAGGTGATAGCAAGCTCAGGCTTCTCTCTCTCCTACTTCTGCCACCTCGTCTATTATAACTGCGGAGTTTGATTATTCCAGATTAAATTATGCTGACAGTGCACTGAGATTACCACAAATTACCAGAAAACGATGACACATGAAATATTTAATCAGCAGTCAACACATAAGCAGAAGGCATTGATGTTTATAATCTTGAGTGGTTAATACATGAGTTATTTTGTATAAGTTGTGGCGGTATTTAGTCTGTTGTTAGTTAAGTAACCCAGCGACAGTGTCTTAGCTATTTTTCCCAATTAATGAGCTTTTTTTTTCATGTTACGAGTGGAATATGTAGCAAGAGCGAGAGTACTGTTTGTGGCTTGAGATGTTAATGTAGTGAACGTTTTGGGGAGTTATTAGTGGGTAGGTGATAACCTCCTCGCATGACTATGGCTCCCATCTCCATGGAGTCTTCGTCAGACAAGGCAAGAGTGACGGACGATCATCGGCACAGCAGCAAAGAGGACCTCAGAACAGCTGCTGACGAGGAGAGCCAACAGCACCTAGGGGTGCAACGGATGCAAAAACAGCAGCAGCAGGAACAGGAGACACAGCAACAACAGGATGTGAAGTGCCTGCAGGATCAGCACCAGCAGGAGGGTCCTCGACCTCCTGACGGAGGTTGGGGCTGGATGATAACTCTCGGCGTCTTCCTAAATTCGGTGAGTAACAAAAAATATATTGATTTTGCAGAAACATTTATAAATATTTAGAGTTTGTACGCTCTCCTGGTTATTCTTGGAATTCCATTATAATCAATTCCCTTGGCATGCCGAGAATAGATCCTTTGCTTACTATACAGGACTAAGGTAGAGGGAACTGGGATTATAGGGACGCGGGAATACCTTTCTTGGATCACAAATCGACAGTAAGATGTCTAGCTATGTACAGATAACATTGTTGCAGTTAACTACACCGATGTTGTCCCCGTCCTTCGGTATCCTGTTCTCTCCTCAACTTCTGGAGTGGCGAGTGTCCAGCACCACCGTCACTGTAATCTACAGCGCCTACATGGTAGTAAAGAAACTGACTGGTGTCACCGTGGGCTCCCTGGCACGAGAGTTTGGCTTCAGGAAGGTAGCCATGACGGGGTCACTGCTCATTGCCTCCTGCCTCACCTTCAGCGCCTTCGCCACCTCTCCTGTGCTCCTCTTCGTGTTTTTCTCACTCGGATGTGGTCAGTAGCATCCTATATTATTTTATTGAATTAGCTTTTATTCACAAGGATATATTCAGCAATAAGTGTATGTATATCAGTGTACATGCTCTGTGAATTAACTTTAATCTCTATATCAGAGTATCTCTGATTTCTTGTGTACAGCTTACTGCAGCCTTAATGACCTTCGTGCAGTCAATAGACTATAAACCTAATTAACCAAGAAACCAATTTGTATGTGTATACACTAAGAGTGACAGTTCATGTACACTTGTATACATATATCAGTATGTATACAAACGTTTACTTTATTCTTGACTGGTAGTGAGGTTAAACTCAGTCTGAATGACCCTTTTGTAGTAGACTGACTTTATAGCCCAGTTAACCAACCAGTTATGTGAAGATAATTCTTTTTTCTCTCTCTTCATGAGAAACCCAAACGATGTTTGGCCCAGTCAGCCGGCGTAAGCGCCTAGTTTAATTTCAGTTTGTGGGTTTTTGAGAATTATTCCAGTCAAGGAACTGTAACGTGAATTTTTCTTATAGACGCATAATTGAGAGTTAACAGTGTTAAATTCACCAAGTTGTTTATAACTAAAGTTTTGTGATCTTCCAGGTCTGGGAAGTGGACTAACGAGTGTGGGCTTCCTAAAAATTGCTCAGTATTTTGACAAACACCGTGGCTTAGCAAACACCTTTATGACATCTGGCATCGGGCTAGGTAATTTCATGGGTCCTCTTCTCATCAAGTACCTACAGGACGAATATAGTTTCCAGGGCACTACGATGATCCTTGGAGCCATCCTCCTTCACGGGTTCGTGGGTACGACTCTCTACCAACCAGTTCAGTGGCACATGAAATACCCCAAACGTGAGCGAGATTCTCCAAACAATGAAAATGTCTCTTTGATTTTGCCACAAGAAGAGAACTCAGAAATCACAAAATGCGATAGTTCCATCGTCTCTGTTTTGCAGCAGGAAGATTGTGTGCGGTCAGGCGTAGAGGGACGAACTCATTCACATGAAGGCAGTAGAAGGTGGCATGGAAGCCAATGTTCGTTACATCTATGCTTCTAGTAAAAACTCATATGCTATTATCTGTGACCGGGACATAGCTAGCATAGACTGTTGGTTCCTTGACAACACTGCGTATTGAGAATCTATCAAAAAACAATGTCAAGACAACATCCTTACCTCAGGAAGAAAATAATGAAGATGTAACAAAAATTAACTTCAACACAACATCTTACCTAAGAAAAAAAGTCGGGATGTTTCTGTAAACTTTTCAGTACCATTTTACGGGTCCTTCGTGGCATTGTCAAAGACATGACTATTCTAAGACATCCTCCCGCCTTAATTTTAGCCCTGGAAATTCATGCTGAATGTTGGAGGAGAAGCAAACTTCAACGTACTGGTGCCTTTTACTATACAAGCAGCAGGATACTCGCTGCAGACAGCCCCCTGGTGCCTCTCCGGGGCCGGAATATGTAACTTCTTCTCCAGACTAACCGTCTCCTTCCTTTCTGACTATTCTTGGTTCAGCATGAGACTCTGTTATTTGATAGGACTGGCTACCATGAGCACCGCAATCATTGGTAAGTTTTCTCCTTTTTTTTTTATCCTCTGATTAGATTTTGCCACTAATGCTGCTAGTTTATTGTGTACCCCGTCTCTATCCTGTGGACGGCAGCACAAGAACATATGGATGCGCAAAAGGCCTAGAAACTAGGCCCCAGAAAGATTTACAGGAGTTCATCTGGATTTTTATTTATAGTTCACTTAAAGGCAGATATAAATATAAATGTAGATATAAATCCAGATGTACTTCAGTAAACTCTTTTGGGACTTAGTTCCATGAAAGGTTAGATTATTTAAGTTATATTTCAATTTTACGAACATGAGTTTAAATTTTTAGTCTTCTCGAGGGCACAAATATCGTTTATAGTCTTTAAGTTGACTCTTGGTGGTAGTATTTACATTGCAGGAGGAGGTGGTGTGGCTGACTGGAGTGATGAGTGTGTGGGGGATTGCAGCAGGCTCCTTCCATGGCCTTAGCAACCTTCTCATGGTCAGGATCGTCGGGGTGTCTAACACCACGGCTATGTTCGGGGCCAGGAATTTCATGATGGCCTTCGGGTTCTTCACTATTGGTCCCTTGATCGGTCAGTCGATTTTATCTTCTTTTTAAGATCTTTTTTTAAACGTATATGTTCATTGTTTTATGTATATTCTTATTTGACTACTACTACTATTACCTCTTCTTCTTCATTACAGTCACTTTCGTGACAGGAAGAGTGTAAATTGGTCGAGTGACAGATGGGTTCCTACGTCTGGAACCATCTTAGTAATGGTAATTCTTTGTCTTATATATGGGGTGAAAACCTAAGAGACGGTAGACATCCCGTTTCCTGACAACAAACCACTACAATGCTGTTTGGTGATTCTCTGTCATGTTACTAAAGGTTTGTTAGAAAACAAGACAAGTGTTTCCTGACGCGGGTCTTAGTTATATGATGTGGAAATTTATTCGGTCCCTAAAGTTCCACAGGACAGCTACGGCGTACAAAGATCCCAGCATGGCCGTGTAAGGAACAGCTGGATAGGGTGGCCCTTAAAGCCAACCAAAACACACACACACCCGGGTTTCAATTCAAATTCAAATTCAAAGTTTATTCTCTATAAGGATTACAATGCTGAGTTTACAGAAATTTGGTTATTGTTTGGTTTACATGTAGTAAAATTGTGATTACAGAGTGTACCACTAGAACGCTTAGCATGGCTAGGCATTTCGGGCATACTTAGTTTTATTCTTAATTGTAAAATATTACAAATTATGAGGTAAGTTGGTCTTATGGCTAAGTGACTAAATACTAGTTAATGAGTTTAGCAATGTGAATGCTTTGTTTTGGCACAGTATATAGTTTCAGTATTGGAGTATCACAGGATTCATTATTTTAGATTGAGATTATATTCTGTTTATGGTCAAATGAGTGAGCGAGTGTATTGTGAACCACTCAGGTGGATTCGTGTAGTTAGTTGACGGGTGTATCAGGGAGATAAGATGTTTTCTAATGGGAGTTTTGAAGGTGATGAATGTGTCTGCAGTTCTAGAGTTCTCAGGGAGGGTATTCCAGTTTTAGGGCCTTTTACATACATTGAATTTTTGTAAAGGTTTTGTCGGACACGGGGAATGTCGTAGATATGTTTTTGTCTGGTGTTATGCCTGTGGGTTTTTGTCACAACTATCAAGAAAGCGTTTTAGGGGCAGGTTGATATTAGAGTTTAAGGCCCTGTAGATATAGATTGCACAGTAGTAAGTGTGGATGTACTGAACTGGGAGTAAGTTTAGATCTTTGAAGAGTGGGGGGGTGTGCTGCCAGGGATGGGATTTAGTGATATTCTTACTGCAGCTTTTTGTTGGGTTATTATTAGCTTTAGGTGTGTTGCTGCAGTTGATCCCAAGCACAAATAGCATAGGTGAGGTATGGATAAATAAGTGAGTGGTATAGTGTGAGAAGGGCATTTTGCGGCACGTAGTATCGTATCTTGGAGAGGATCCCAACCGTTTTGGATACTTTTTTGGCTATATGCTGGATATGGGTGCTGAAATTCAGGTTGTTGTCAAGGTATAAGCCTAGGAATTTTCCCCCATTATTTCTGGTAATTAGAGTGTTGTCAATCTTAATGTTAATTTGTGCATCTCCTGCTCTGCTATCAAACATAATATAGTAAGTTTTGTCAGTGTTAAGCGTAAGTTTATTGGCGAAGGTGGTTGGAAGGTACTTCTTAATTGATAGATTTACCCTTCAGGGAAGAAGTAGGTAGTTTATACTGTTAGTATGCTAATATTAGGATTATTGAGGCAACTGTAGATAATAATAATGTAGACCTAAGACCTTAATGTAGGTAGTAATAGGCCGTTAATGTAGGCAAACACTAGGTTATGTTAGCCAGGGAGAACTGGCAAGCCAAGTTTTAATACTGGGATGCAGTGCATTGAGACTGCCGTGCTTTCTTCTAAGACTAGACACCATTGTTTACCTGGAGTTTACCTGGAGAGAGTTCCAGGGGTCAACGCCCCTGCGGCCCAGTCTGTGACAAGGCCTCCTGGTGGATCAGAGACTGATCAACCAGGCTGTTACTGCTGGCTGCACACAATCCAACGTACGAGCCACAGCACGGCTGGTCAGGTACTGATTTTAGGCGCTTGTCCAGTGCCAGCTTGAAGACTCCCAGGGGTCTATTGGTAATCCCCCTTATGTATGCTGGGAGGCAGTTGAACAGTCTTGGGCCCCTGACACTTATTGTATGGTCTCTTAATGTGCTAGTGACACCCCTGCTTTTCATTGGGGGGATGTTGCATCGTCTGCCAAGTCTTTTGCTTTCGTTGTGAGTGATTTTCGTGTGCAAGTTCGGTACTAGTCCCTCTAGGATTTTCCAGGTGTATATAATCATGTATCTCTCCCGCCTGCATACCAGGGAATACAGGTTCAGGAACTTTAAGCGCCCCAGTAATTGAGGTGTTTTATCTCCGTTATGTGCGCTGTGAAGATTCTCCGTACATTTTCTAGGTCAGCAATTTCACTTGCCTTGAAAGGTGCTGTTAGTGTGCAGCAATATTCCAGCCTAGATAGAACAAGCGACCTGAAGAGTGTCATCATGGGCTTGGCATCCCTAGTTTTGAAGGTTCTATTATCCATCCTGTCATTTTTCTAGCAGCTGCAATTGTTATAATGTTAAGGTCCTTGAAGGTGAGATCCTCCAACATGATCACTCCCAGGTCTTTGACGTTGGTTTTTCGCTCTTTTTTGGCTGGAATTTGTTTTGTACTCTGATGAAGTTTTGATTTCCTGGTGTTTACCGTATCGGAGTAAGCAGCAAGTGCCGTGATCAGCAGGCGGCACCCCCACGTGTCTTCACATACTAGATCTGGGGAAATCTGGTGGAGGCACCTCAACGCACTGTAGATGTCCTCCTCCATCAGGCCCATACAGTAAGACAAGACCTCCCTTTTTTCTTAGGATCCTGGCCAGTGTCTGGGGAAAATTGCGAGTGAGTCGTGTTGTGGCCTCTGTGCAGCCGGCAGTTCATGACCAGTATATACCGGTGTCTCTTGTCAGCCTAGAAGCTAGTGTCACTCTCTGCATAGTTAGTCTAGGGGATTACACCCCCCTTGGAAATAGGAATTTCTGAGGTGCAGGCAGGTCACTAATAACGAATGAATATTGCAGGAATTAAGGCTCCCGGTTGGACGTGGTTCTGAGGGGAAGTCCATGGGGCTAAAGCTTAGGGAGGTTGAAGACCAGAATAGATTCTCCAACACCAAGTAAGTTAGTCCTTTATACGTGCATGCAGGTGAGGTTTCTTGCAACATCAGTCATTTATGAAAATCTGTCCTATAAGCCACTTGTGAGGCTGAGGTACCGACCTCAGGGCTCGGTGTCAACAGAGCTTGCCAGGGTAGACAACTCACATGGAAGCAGTCCAGACAAATTTTCACATATGATAACCCTCAGCTGGAGCCTTCCACTGGCTTACCCCTCCATCATCATTGTTAGGGTGATTTATGTCTTTCTGTTAACCCCTAGTTTACCTTCCTCAGGTGTGGTTCGTGACGCCAGCGGTAGCTACATTATCACAATGTGGGTGCTGTCTGCTATGATCTTCACCAGCTGCATCCTCTGGTTATTCATGCCTGCCGCCCAGGCCTACGACCAACGCCTAAGGAAAGAGATAGGGGAGAAGGCGGATGCTTCCCTCGTGTGAACTCTTTTAAATCTTATTATATTGTAAAATTGAATAATCATGAATATGGATACATGTGCGTGGGTGCCATTACCAACAAACTGGAGCTTTGGGTACTATGACCAATGTATTCCGCTGGCTTCGGTTCCCCCAAGAACTTAAATATCACGTCAGGTGATGTGAATGTCTTATGTAAAGAATACATGTTGCATTAATTATATCCATATAATATGCTAAGCTGGACGAAAGCTGACAGCATCTAAATCGTGTTCACTCTGACAGAGGAATGACAACCATGCCAGGGCGTGCTGATGAGAGTCCAGGATTCTTTGAAAAGTATATTAAATAATATTCTTCAGTTCAATTCGTGACAGACTGTTTATTGATCACAGGTCCATCAAACTCCCTGCAAAAGAGTTAATGTCCTTCAGAAATAAATTGGTTCAGGTTGGGCAGAATCAAGTCTTCCCAAGTACCGATTAGTACTGATTTTGTCTTCTAAACTGTCAAGGTTAAAACCAATAATTAGAGGACTTAAGACAACCTAACCACATGCAGATTTGACTAGGAAAGAATTAAACTCGGTGAGATTAAGTAACTATTCTTTTAAAGTCATACAAATCAAAAGAAAGCTAATTATGAACAACTCGGGAAAGATATTGTATGCCTGTGAGGTAGAGGTACGAGGTAGTGTAGAAATAGCAGTAGTGAGTGAGGGTGTTGGAAGGTGGAGACCAAGTGTTCTCTTAGCAGCTTGTAGGATTGATAAAGTACCTCGTTATCAAGAGAGGAGATTATAAAATACTAAGGTTAGTGGAGATAACCAGATCGATATTCAGGGGTTAAACTCTTAACAATTTACTATAAACAACTACTGTAAATATTTAAGATTATGAAAGACCTAAATACAAATTTACCAAACTTAAATTTAAAAGAAAAAAAAATCGGTGATATATAATAGTCTAGCATATTAAATTCGTTTTCTTAAACTATTGTTGGCATCAGTTTTCTTTCTATAAATTTTGGGTGAACGAATATATTTTATTTAGGGACCCGTTAAGTTTGATCATCACTATATTTTATTAATACAGCCTATGTACAGTTGATTTTGGTTCTCCCCGAGGTGGAAACCTGGTGGTGGTGGTGTTTGCATTGTCCTTTGACCAGTGTTTAGGTAACTGTCTATTTCTGTTAAATTTTAACACACCCGCCTGTGTGCGGGTGGTAGGTGGGTCTCATGAAGATCTGGTAAACTAGTACGATATGATGTGCTGTGACACAGACGTTATTGTTAATTAGGTGTCGTAATGGTTGCAGTCGTACCATTATTTTAAAACAGAAGTACTGTTTATGTTCCTAAACATATATACTATAGGTCGAGCTATGTGATTATTTCGGATCTATTGTGGTGTTGGAGGTAGGGTATATGATTTCATATAGCATGTATTTTGGTGTATTTTTGTGGTAGGATGACATATTGGGCCATAAACCTATTAAGTGATGTGTCCTTTTATGTGGATTATAAACATTACTGTCGCTTGCAAGTGTTTATGCGACTGTGGTATTCGCCCCCTCAAGGAAGGTTCCTGATGTTGGTGAGGGGCTTTGATTTATGGAAATTGATTCTGTGCTCCAGTTCCCGATTAAGCCTGAATGACTTGTCCACAACCACCTTCCCCCAGGCGCTGTACCTAATCTCCTGGGTTATAACGCTTCCCCTTAGATTTTAATTATATAACTGTGAGTAGCCGCACAATTTACATGATGTACTGTGATTATGAAGTCCTTATTGTATACCTGTTTGACAAGGGGTTGTGATTTTTATATATATTCGTTGTGTTGTAATGTTTTAAATAAAATATAAAAAAAAAATGATATAACTGCTCAATATTCACGGACGGTTTACCTGGGGAAGGTTTCGGGGGTCAACGCCCCCGCGGCTCGGTCTGAGACCAAGCCTCACGGTGGATCAAGGTCAGATCAATCAGGCTGTTACTACTGGCCGCACGTAAGCTGACGTACGAACCACAGCCCGGCTGGTCAGGTACTGACTTTTGGCGCCTGCCCAGTGCCTTTTTGAAGACAGCCAGGGGTCTGTTGGTAATTCCCCTTATATATGCTGGCAGTCAGTTGAACGATCTTGGACCCCGGACACTTGTTGTGTTGTCTCTCAATGTACTCGTGGCGCCCCTGCTTTTCATTGGGGGAATGTTGCATCTCCTGCCGAGTCTTTTGCTTTTATAGGGAGTGATTCTCGTGTGCAGCATCCTGATAAAGAATGCACCCCAACAACGTGCTAGTAGTGTCTACAGAGTTGGTTGCAATGGTTGCAGACTCTCCTATTGTTGTTTTGCATATTATATATATATATATAATATATATATATATATATATATATATATATATATAATATATATATATATATATATAATATATATATATATATATATAATATGAAGAAGGCTTGGAGGAAAATTATTTGGATTTCTTCCTGAAGCCAATTAGATAACCCACTTCTGCCACCCCGTCTGTGATAAATTCGGAATTTAATTATCCAAGATTAAATTACAGTAACATAGTACTGAGATTACAAGAAATTACCAGTAAACGATGACGAATGGAATATTTAATCGGTAATCAAAACATAAGCAGAAGGCATTTATATTAGTAATCTTGAGTGGCTGATACATGAGTTATCTTGCGTAGGTCGTGGCGGTATTTAGTCTGTTGTTAGTTAAGTAACCCAGCGACAGTGTCTTAGCTATTTTTCCCAGTTAATGAGCTTTTTTTTTCATGTTACGAGTGGAATATGTAGCAAGAGCGAGAGTACTGTTTGTGGCTTGAGATGTTAATGTAGTGAACGTTTTGGGGAGTTATTAGTGGGTAGGTGATAACCTCCTCGCATGACTATGGCTCCCATCTCCATGGAGTCTTCGTCAGACAAGGCAAGAGTGACGGACGATCATCGGCACAGCAGCAAAGAGGACCTCAGAACAGCTGCTGACGAGGAGAGGCAGCAGCGCCTAGGAGTGCAACAGAAGCAAAAACAGCAGCAGCAGGAACAGGAGACAGACCAGCCACAGGAGAAACAGCAGCAACAGGATGTGCAGTGCCTGCAGGATCAGCACCAGAAGGAGGGTCTTCGACCTCCTGACGGAGGCTGGGGCTGGATGATAACTGTGGGCGCCTTCTTAAATGCGGTGAGTAACAAAAAAATACATATATCGATTTTGCAGAAACATTTATAAATATTTATTTAGAGTTTGTACGCTCTCCTGGTTATTCTTGGAGTTCCATTATAATTAATTCCCTTGGATACCGAGAATAGATCCTTTGCTTACTATACAGGGCTAAGGCAAAACATTACAAGTTAAAGAGACTGAATTTTAATGGAAGTTTTAAGAATTTGGGTATGAATTATTATGTTAGAAATTACCTGCTGGAGGTTTATAAGGTATTACCTAAATTATTACGTGCAAGTAATTTGGGTAAGGTAAGCGAGACTTAGTCACAGTAGATCACAGAACTGTCACTCCCTCGACGCCCACTCCATCACCACTCACAAAATGCTAAACCTGACATTAAATTAATAATTGCAAAATTAAAACCAGCTACTCTGGTAAATTCAAATTATGTGGACTGTATATTTTGGTTTACTTGCTGGGTACGCAAAATATAACTATTAGTACAATACATGTAATGCAATAGTGTTATCAGGAAAGAAATTCGTTTTACCACTTACCATTTAATTACTGGATCACAATTATTTGTGTAACACACGCTAACGCTACCCTAACAGCTAGAGTTTACGATGGCCACCGCAAAGCTACTATACGTTATGGGTAAGCATCACTTAGCTAAGGGATGCTGCTGGGAAGAATTGGAGTTCTCTATTTTTCCGTCCTTGTTGCTGAATTGTAAGGGTTTTCCACACTTTTTATCCCAATTCTTCAGTGGGAACGTGTCGGAAATTTCTAAATTACAGACTGAGACCAGTATACACCAGATTAACTTTGATGACGCCTGATTACATTACACTACTAACAGACCAGAGTTCATACATTCAGTTTCACTGGGGTGTCCTCCCCATCCACTTTGCGGCTGTTCCACATTCCCCCTTCATTCGAAATTTCTCAAAGGGTCAAATCAGGATCACATTTTAATACACGATTATTATATTATTCAAATTTACACATACTGAATTTAGGAAAATCCAAAATTTTCCACATTGGGTGTATAAATTAACTCTTATTTCCACCTGGATGTGGTCAGTAGTATTCTACATCAAGGTATTTTCATTTACAAATCTGACCAACAAATCGGGTCGTCGAAAGTCTAAGACCCGTGTCAAGACATTTCCTGACGGAAGTTACAATACTAATAAATGTAATATATAAAATGTGTGTATTGAGGTACAGGGATAAGGGGTAACGTAATACTTAATTCCTTTCTTGGATCACTGAGGTAAAAAGGGAACTGGGATTATGGGACACGGGGATACCTGTCTTGGATCGCACATCGACTGTAAGACGTCTAGCTATGTACAGATAACATTGTTGCAGTTAACTATACCGATGTTGTCCCCGTCCTTCGGTATTCTGTTCTCTCCTCAACTTCTGGAGTGGCGAGTGTCCAGCACCACCGTCGCTGTCATCTACAGCGCCTACATGGTAGTATGGAAGCTGACTGGTGTCATCGTGGGCTCCCTGGCACGAGAGTTTGGCTTCAGGAAGGTGGCCATGACGGGGTCACTGCTCAATGCCTCCTGCCTCACCTTCAGCGCCTTCGCCACCTCTCCTGTGCTCCTCTTCGTGTTTTTCTCACTCGGATGTGGTCAGTAGCATACTATATTATTTTACTGAATTAATTTTTATTCCCAAGGATATATTCAGTGATAAGTGTATGTATATTGGTGTAATGCTCTGTGAGTTAACTTTAATCTCTATATCAGAGATCAGAGTATCTGATTTCTTGTATACAGCTTATTGCAGCCCAGTCGGCCGGCGTAAGGGTCTAGTTTAATTTCAGTTTGTGGGTTTTTGAGAATTATTCCAGTCAAGGAACTGTAACGTGAATTTTTCTTATAGACGCATAATTGAGAGTTAACAGTGTTAAATTCACCAAGTTGTTTATAACAAAAGTTTGTGATCCTCCAGGTCTGGGAAGTGGACTAACATGTGTGGGCTTCCTAAATATTGCTCAGTACTTTGACAAACACCGTGGCTTAGCAAACACCTGTATGACAGCTGGCATCGGGCTAGGTAATTTCATGGGTCCTCTTCTCATCGAGCACCTACAGGACGAGTATGGTTTCCAGGGCGCTACGATGATCCTTGGAGCCATCCTCCTTCACGGGTTCGTGGGTACGACTCTCTACCAACCAGTTCAGTGGCACATGAAATACCCCAAACATGAGCGAGATTCCCCAAACAATGAAAATATCTCTTTGATTTTGCCACAAGAAGAGAACTCAGAAATCACAAAATGCGACAGTTCCATCGTCTCTGTTTTGCAGCAGGAAGATTGTGTGCGGTCAGGCGTAGAGGGACGAACTCATTCACATGAAGGCAGTAGAAGGTGGCATGGAAGCCAATGTTCGCTTACATCTATTGCTTCTAGTAAAAACTCATATGCTATTATCTGTGACCGGGACATAGCTAGCATAGACTCTGTTGGTTCCTTGACAACACTGCGTATTGAGAATCTATCAAAAAACAATGTCAAGACAACATCCTTACCTCAGGAAGAAAATAATGAAGATGTAACAAAAACTAACTTCAAAACATCCTCACCTAAGAAAAGAAGTCAGAATTGTTTCTATAAACTTTTCAGTACCATTTTACGGGTTCTTCGTGCCACTGTCAAAGATATCACCATTCTAAGACATCCTCCCTCCTTAATTATAGCCGTGGGATCCATGCTGATTATTGGAGGAGAAGCAAACTTCAACGTACTGGTGCCTTTTACTATACAAGCAGCAGGACACTCACTGCAGACAGCCGCCTGGTGCCTCTCCGTGGCCGGAATATGTAACTTCTTCACCAGACTGACCGTCTCCTTCCTTTCTGACTATTCTTGGTTCAATATGAGACTCTGTTATGTGATAGGACTGGCTACCATGAGCACCGCAATCATTGGTAAGTGTTGTCCTTATCCTCTGATTAGATATTGCCGCCAAGGCTGCTAGTTTATTGTGTGCCCCGTCTCTCTCCGGTGGACGGCAGCACAAGAACATATGGATGCACAAAAGGCCTAGAAACTAGGCCCCAGGAAAGTTTACAGGAGTTCATTTGGATTTATATTTATAGTTCACTTTTCTAAAATTGTTTGCAACAGATAAATGAAATGTAGATATAAATCCAAATGTACTCCTGTGAACTCTTTTGGGACTTAGTTCCATGATTGGTTAGATTATTTAAGTTATATTTCATTTTACGAACATGAGTTTAAATTTTTAGTCTTCTCGAGGGCACAAATATCGTTTATAGTCTTTAAGTTGACTGTTGGTGGTAGTATTTACATTGCAGGAGGAGGTAGTGTGGCTGACTGGAGTGATGAGTGTGTGGGGGATTGCAGCAGGCTCCTTCCATGGCCTTAGCAACCTTCTCATGGTCAGGATCGTCGGGGTGTCTAACACCACGGCTATGTTCGGGGCCAGGAATTTCATGATGGCCTTCGGGTTCTTCACTATTGGTCCCTTGATTGGTCAGTCCCTTTTATTTTCTGTTTAAGGTATATGTTCATTGTTATATGTATATTCTTATTTGACTACTACTACTACTGTTACCTCTTCTTCTTCTTCTTCTTCTTCTTCTTCTTATTATTATTATTATTATTATTATTATTATTATTATTATTATTATTATTATTATCCTTGCCTTAAGCGCCTAGATAATGTACAAAAGCTCTTAATTTAGATGGCAGTAAATAGCTCCTCACAGCAGGTAGTCTCGTTGTAGATTCAAAAGTTCTCTGTTATCAGTTTTTCCTGTGTATAATTCAATATTGCAGTCACTTTCGTGACGGTAAGTGTGTAAATTGGGCGAGAGACAGATGGGTTCCTGCGTCTGGAACCATCTTAGAACACTACGTGGAAATTCTTTGTCTTTTATATGGGCTGAAAACCTAAGAGACAGTAGACACTTATCCCGTTTCCTGACAACAAATCATTACGATGCTGTTTGGTGACTGCCATGTTACTAAAGGTTTGCCAGAAAACAAGACAAGTGTTTCCTGACGTGGGTCTTAGTCATATGATGATCCGCAGCTGGAGCTTTTGATCATCTGACCGAGGCCTTCCACTGGCTTACCTCTCCATCACCATTGCTAGGGTGATTTATGTCTTTCTGTTAACCCCTAGTTTACCTTCCTCAGGTGTGGTTCGTGACGCCAGCGGTAGCTACGTTGTTGCACTGTGGGTGCTGTCTGCTATGATCCTCACCAGCTGCATCCTCTGGTTACTCATGCCTGCCGCCCAGGCCTACGACCAACGCCTACGGAAAGAGATAGACGAGAAGGCGGCTGCTTCCCTCGTGTGAACTCTTTTAAATCTTATTATATTGTAAAATTGAATAAACATGAATATGGATACATGTGCGTGGGTGCCATTACCAACAAACTGGAGCTTTGGGTACTATGACCAATGTATTCCGCTGGCGTCGGTTCCCCCAAGAACTTAAATATCACGTCAGGTGATGTGAATGTCTTATGTAAAGAATACATGTTGCATTAATTATATCCATATAATATACTAAGCTGGACGAAAGCTGACAGCATCTAAATCGGTGTTCACTTGACAGAGGAATGACAACCATGCCAGGGCGTCTGTGATGAGAGTCCAGGATTCTTTGAAAAGTATATTAAATAATATTCTTCAGTTCAATTCGTGACAGACTGTTTATTGATCACAGGTCCATCAAACTCCCTGCAAAAGAGTTAATGTCCTTCAGAAATAAATTTGTTCAGGTTGGGCAGAATCAAGTCTTCCCAAGTACCGATTAGTACTGATTTTGTCTTCTAAACTGTCAAGGTTAAAACCAATAATTAGAGGACTTAAGACAACCTAACCACATGCAGATTTGACTAGGAAAGAATTAAGCTCGGTGAGATTAAGCAACTATTCTTTTTAAAGTCATACAAATCAAAAGAAAGCTAATTATGAACAACTCGGGAAAGATATTGTGTGGCTGTGAGGTAGAGGTACGAGGTAGTGTAGAAATAGCAGTAGTGAGTGAGGGGGTTGGAAGGTGGAGACCAAGTGTTCTCTTAGCAGCTTGTAGGATTGATAAAGTACCTCGTTATCAGGAGAGGAGATTATAAAATACTAAGGTTAGTGGAGATAACCAGATCGATATTCAGGAGAGGATCTAGTAAGAAACTAATGGTGGTTGTGGTCTGGTGGCTCAAGCTCAAGGCCCGGGTTCGATTCCCGGGGGGTAGAAACATTTCGACGCGTTTCCTTACGCCTGTTGTCCTGTTCACCTAGCAGCAATAGGTACCTTGTTGTTATTCGACTGGTGTGGGTCGCATCCTGGGGGGACAAGATTAATTAAGAACCCCAATGGAAATAAGTTAGTCCTCGATGACGCACTGACTTTCTTGGCTTATCCTGGGTAGCTAACCCTCCGGGGTAAAAAATCCGAAAATCTTATGGCTAAAGTTTCAGGGTCTCAACGCCGGTTGGGCCCTGAAGCCACTTTAGTCCACCTTGCTTAAAAATTCTGGGTCTACTGTATAACAAGTTTTTAAAAAATAATAAAATTTATAATATGGTGTAATTCAATACAAAGTTAAATGTTATTAAATTATCATGTAGGCCGTTGTTGGTTGCGAAGGGCCCCCCATAAGTTCAATCTTCAGGGCCCCCCATAAGTTCAATCTTCAGGCCCCCCCATAAGTTCAATCTTCAGGGCCCCCCATAAGTTCAATCTTCAGGGCCCCCCATAAGTTCAATCTTCAGGGCCCCCATAACAGTTCAATCTTCAGGGCCCCTCAAGGAAGGTTCCTTGATCTTGGTGAGGGGCTCTTGATTTAGGGAATTGGATCTGTGCTCCAGTTCCCCGAATTAAGCCTGAATGCCTTCCACATATCCCCCCCAGGCGCTGTATAATCCTCCGGGTTCAGCGCTTCCCCTTGATTATAATAATAATAATCAATCTTCAGGGTCCCCATAAGTTCAATCTTCAGGGCCCCCATAGCAGTTAAATCTTCAGGGCCTCCATAACAGTTCAATCTTCAAGACCGCCAAAATGTAGGTCCGCCAGTTGATATCGTTAACAGGGTTTGGGTGATTGAACTTTAAGCCTATCAACAACGCCAAGGATCATTATGACCACGTCCCATGTTACCACCAGTCAAGGTTACTGTAACCCGCCCCTTCCTTTCAAGTAAGATACCTTAATAAGTTTTAGATACACACAAATACAGTTACATAGATTATCATACATAATAGTATATGAGTAGATTGACCTGGTGGCTAAAGCTCCTGCTACACACGCGGAGGGCCCGGGTTCGATTCCTGGCGGGTGGACACGTTTCCTTACACCTGTTGTCCTGTTCACCTAGCAGCAAATAGGTACCTGGGTGTTAGTCGACTGGGTGGGTCGCATCCTGGGAGACAAGATTAAGGACCCAAAGGAAATAAGTTGCAGCCCTCGATGGGCACTGATTTCTTGGGTTATCCTGGGGGCTCCCCTCCGGGGGGTCAAAAATCCGAAGAAATCTTTTTTATCTTTTATTTCCCAAAAAAATCCAAAAAAAGTTATGACTTGTTTCCATTAGGGCTTAACTAATTAATGACCCAATTCAGTGGTTAAGCATCCATGGCCAAACGTACTAGGTTTTACCCCCCATTTAGTGGTAAGTTTATTTGGTCAGATCGATAAATACTTTTCATAGACTATGTACGGAGCGTATAGAGTTTCTAGGATAACCCAAAAAAGTCAAAGGACTTTTTCCCATTGGGTCCGGGTATATTCAAAACATATTAAAATGAGGGTTGGTTAGGTAATGTTTGTCGGGAAACGGGGGACAAGGTTTCCTGAGGGGTTTTGCATACCCCCAACGGAGCTTTTGGTCACTAAGGCCTTATCTGGCTTACCTCTCCAACCCTTTTAAAAAAATATCGTATGTTATAACCATTTATTTTTTTTGTAATACCGAACCCTTTTGGGTATTCTTGATCCGGAAAGTTAAATAATTCCATAGAACTTTCTTTTTTTCTTTTTTTAAAATACTTTGTAAAATATTTTTTATGAAATTCCCCAAACGACACCTTTCCCGCCCTTCTGGGTAGGGTTTGGTCCTGAGCCCCAGCCTTTTGCTATAAGATGCTTCCTTAGCCCCTTGGGGGGGGGGATGGCGACCGAGAGGCCTAGCTTGTGTAGGCCTGGGGACGTTGGGGGCCCAAAGATGAGGAGGTCTTTTGGGCCCCCTCCCATGGGAGACTTAGGTCTCAGATACTCCTAAAAAGGGAGCCCCGGGGGGGCCACCACTTGGAAAAGGCCGGGCCCGGGGGGAATACCGGCGAATATTTAATAATAATAATAACATGAATTCCCTCTAAATAAAATTTTGGACAAAAATATTGCATAAAACTGCATTTTCATGAAAATAACTTTTAAATTGGGGGTTTTAAAACCCAAAATATTGATGTTCGAATTAAAAGGGGCCCTAAAAAAAATATAGGGTTGACCCTAAATTTATAGAAAGAAAAAGTTTAACAATTTTAAGAAAAAGAATTTAATTTGTAAAACTATTATTATCACTCGTTTTTTTTGTTTGTTTTAGTAAATTTGTATTTAGGGGCTTTTATATCTTAAAAATTTACAAGTGTTGGTTTTTGTAATTGTTTTGGATTTAACCTAAAAACCCAGTACAGTTAAACATGTGATTTCAGTGTATTATTTTTTTTATTAAAAATTCGCCCGGTATTCTCCCGGCCCGGGCCTTTTCCAGTGGTGGCCCGGCCTTGGCTTTCCCCCTTTTTGGGAGTGTTGGACCAAGTCTCCCATGGGAGGGGTACAAGTACCTCCTTCTTGGACCAAGTCCCCAGGCTAGCCAAGGCAGGCCCCTTGGGTTTCCATCCCCGCCACAAGGGGGGGAAATGGGGGAAAGACAGTCTATGAGCTAAATGG